>JBBPBX010006106.1:0-31780 GCA_038048925.1 Garcialebias charrua
CCCTGGCGTCTGATCCTCGGCTACAGAAGCTGGCCATTGGGACATGGAATGTCACCTCTCTGGTGGGGAAGGAGCCTGAGCTAGTGTGTGAGGTTGAGAGGTTCCGGCTAGAAATAGTCGGACTCACCTCAACGCATGGCTCTGGCTCTGGAACCAGTTTCCTTGAGAGGGGTTGGACACTCTTCCACTCTGGAGTTGCCCCTGGTGAGAGGCGCCGAGCAGGAGTGGGCATACTTGTTGCCCCCCATCTTGGTGCCTGTACGTTGGGGTTCACCCCGGTGAACGAGAGGGTAGCCTCCCTTCGCCTACGTGTGGGGGGACGGGCTCTGACTGTTGTTTGTGCCTATGCGCCAAACGGCAGCGCAGATTACCCACCCTTTTTGGAGTCCTTGGAGGGGGTATTGGAGAGTGCGCCTCCTGGGGACTCCCTTGTTCTGCTGGGGGACTTCAACGCTCACGTGGGCAATGACAGTGAGACCTGGAGGGGTGTGGTTGGGAGGAACGGCCCCCCTGATCTGAACCCGAGTGGTGTTTTGTTGTTGGACTTCTGTGCTCGTCATGGATTGTCCATAACGAACACCATGTTCAGGCATAAGGGTGTACATATGTGCTCTTGGCACCAGGACACCCTAGGTCGCAGTTCGATGATCGACTTTGTTGTTCAGAACTCATCAGACCACTCCCCCCACCACACTCCCCCAACACTCAACCAGAGGGAGGACTTTACCACCACAGTAGTATTTTTTTAAACCCGCCTCAGACTTGTCTCAGGAAGCAGAGCAGTTTTTTTTAAAGAAAGAAAAGACGAGCGTCTTCATGTCAGAGATAAAACTTTTATTAGGTTCACTCGGGCGTTGTACAAGATCAGAATCAGATAAATGTGCTGAAACAGGAAGAAGGTCCACATCTTCATCAGCACCGTGACACTAACGGTCAACTTCACCAAACACGATGTCCTGAGTTCCTGTTTCACAAAAAGAAAAGAAAAAAGTGTGAAGCAACGTCACGCTCACTTGAAACGTCTGCTCAAAGTGCAAACATTCTTACCAATGATGGCCACCACATCTGCCAACATGTGTCCTTGGGACGTCACGCTCACTTGAAACGTCTGCTCAAAGTGCAAACATTCTTACCAATGATGGCCACCACATCTGCCAACATGTGTCCTTGGGACATTTTGTCCAAACTGGCCTGCAAACACACATCAGGATTCAGAGCAGAAGGTGGTGACCTTTGACCTCTGAGTGGGCAAACAAGCTCCTAATGAGCTGCGTGTTAGTTGCTCATGAGAACACAGCTTGAAGTCCAGCAACAAATAAAAACCCTCAAACTGCAGCTCAGAGAGGAACAGGAACTAAAAATGACTGAAAACTATGAGAAAACAAGTCGAGTCCCCCATCAGTGAGTCCCCCATCAGTGAGTCCCCCATCAGTGAGTCCCCCATCAGTGAGTCCCCCATCACTGAGTCCCCCATCAGTGAGTCCCCCATCAGTGAGTCCCCCATCAGTGAGTCCACCATCACTGAGTCCCCCATCAGTGAGTCCCCCATCAGTGAGTCCCCCATCAGTGAGTCCCATCAGTGAGTCCCCCATCAGTGAGTCCCCCATCAGTGAAGGACCTGAACTGTGACGGTTGTTCTGGACTGGAGTGACCAGGGAATGAAAGTAAACCTAAAGCCCCCAGTATACCTTTGCGTAGTACGCTTGTGCCTCTGCGTACGTCCATACGCAGAGGTACAAGCGTATCCCCGCAGGGCATGTACGCGCAAAGCTCAATTTTTAGGACCGCATACGAAAACGCGTTGTCTCACAATAAACTGCCCGGCGCCGGACAGTTTTGTATGGACACAAATGTATTAAATTCCCTTCTTCATCCCTGATCTGGACTTTTCTTTTTTTTTTTGCCAAAAGTCAAGTGATCGCTTCCTCCTCCGTTGACTCCATGACTGAAATGATGAGAAATGAACAAATTTGTCATGAGCGAATTAAACTCAGGTCCAACGTGGCTGCAGGAGGTTCTGCAGATCTCCTGGTGTTCTGTTCTGATGTGTGGGCTGCAGGACCAGCGCTCCCTGGTTTTAGTTTATTTTTTACAACTTTTTATTAACATATAAACACAGAACACCGCTGCGGCTGAAGCTGCCAGCTCTCGCCCCCCCGACCTGTCAATCAATTCAGTAGGCGTGTCAGCAAATGACCAATCAGTGACCTCAATTTGTCCCGTAGGTAAACGCTCTGCGCTGCAGCTGCTCAAATGACGTCAAGAATTTGGCGCAAAAACGCGAGAATGTATGCGAGAACGTATGCTGGGGTATAGGGCTTAACTTTCTGCGTACAGTATGCACGTACGGATACGCGTACGTACGTACGGACGTATGTACGTACGTACGGACGTACATACGCAGAGATATACTGGGGGCTTAAATGTTTTTAGATGTAAGAGTTGCTCTGTGGAGAACAGAGGCAGAGCATACTGTGGGATCCTGGTGAGTGGAGGGAGGATTTTAATGGTGGCCTTGTATACTATCGAATAATCCTTGGCCACCCCAATCATTTGAGGAAACTAATATACGGTAGTCCCTCACTACTTTGCGATTCGATTTTTACGCACTCCCTCTTTCGCGATTTTTCAACGATTGTCAACTTTAATATTACTCACATGGGACAGTACAAGATAAAAAAAATTAATGGGAAAAAAAAATTATTTAGGACAGACGCTGCCATTTTGTAGTTTTCTTTCAATAAGCCTACACTGTAAGGCCAGTCAAAAAAAAAACCTACAGAAGCCAACAGTGCTTCCAGCCGCTGCCGAAATGGAGGTGAAGTTTTGCTACGCAAATTGACGCTCTCTATGAAGCTCACAGATCTGTGAGGAAAGTCTCAAATAATCCACGCGCACATCAACCTGGACGGGGCAGTGGGCTTCGTCGCTGCAGGGTGGGTCTGCAGAACCAGAACCAGAACCGAGTCGGACCGGATCCGATCTGCTGGAGCAGGTGAGTAAAATGTTCCTGTTAGAATTACGAAGGTTAAGAAGGGTTTATAAAGCCTTAAAGTATATATAAATACTAAAATAAACATATTGTTCCTACTTTGTGGTTTTTCACTTATTGCTGGGGGGTGGGGTCCAGAATGTTACCCCTGTGATAATTGAGGGACTACTTTAATTCCCCTTTCGCTCTGCTAAATTATTGTTTAGATCGTTCATGATAGTTTTAGTACTTTACTACTTTTCAAACAAGTTGTTCTACAAATTATTTTCCTTTATCATTTATGCTGTTTGAGTTTATTATTGTTGATAATTATTATTATTATTTTTCTTCTTTCGGCTTTTCCCTTCATCAGGGGTCACCACAGCGAACTAGTTGCACGAAGACCTGGCAACAGTTTTTACAGTGGATGTCCTTCCTGACACAACCACAGACCACAGAGCTACCACAGCCCTCTGTGTGGAGCAGAGAGCTGATATCTAGGGTGCCCGGGGGAGCAGATGGTGGGGGTTAAGGGCCTTGCTCAAGGGCCCAGAGTGGAGCAGATGAGGGTGGAGACAGGTGTGACCGCTTCACTTATCCCACACACATTTTTGATGTTGTCTGTACCGGGGCTTGATCTTCAGATCACAAGCTCACGTTCTTAACCTCTGCGCCACCACTCCCACAATTCTTCTATTGAATAATTGTTTTATAATAAAACGTCAAAAACAAAGTTGGTCTCCTTTGCATGAATTTTGTAGTTACAGGACTCCCTGTAATCAACAGGTTCTCCTTCAGTGACTGAGCTCTGATTATGAAAGGGTTAAACACATGAGTTAAGTTGTTGCTGGTCAGCAGGTGTCCCACGTTAACAAGTGCACAATAAATAAAGAGGTGAAGGGAGGAGCAAGTGTCCCCCTTCTTCCTCCATCACTCATATATGCTACACGGGGACAATACACAGCTGATGATCGTTGAGCACGAGGTTGATGATGTCACTGCGTTCATGAAGTACTCACCAGGTGAGCGAATCCAGGAGCTTTGATTTTGCAGCGATACGGTCTGCTGGAGCCGTCAGACACCAAATAAATACCAAACTCCCCCTGCAGGAAACACAGAGGACACAAACTCAATCCAGTGAGCAGAACAACTGGAACGGGAAGCCCCCGGTGACTGTTCCATCTCTTTCTTCGAGCTTCAAGCTTGAACCCATCCACCTGTTGGTTGATCCAAACAAAAGCTGGGACGCATCGTTCACACAGATTCAGACTAAACAAATAAAACGTGTTCAGAAGTGCTGAAACTTCAGTGATGCAAGGCTTCCTGAACATTTATCTGTGACTTTCAATAATAATTATAGTAAATAAGATTATTTTGGCTGCTCCTTCAGGGGTCACCACATCAAGCTCGCATGGAAGATTTGACTATTTGTTTTACACTGGATGTCGTTCCTGACGTAACCTGGGCTCAAACCTGCAACCTCAGGATTACAGGACCATGGCACGAACCACCGAGCTACCACAGCCACCTTTATTATAACATTACAGTAACAATGATAATAATGTGCTCGGCTTATCTCTGAAAGTTCTTTCATTTTCTTTCAGTTTTCAATAGTACATCAATCTTAAATTTAAACTATATGGGAAAAAACAATTTACCTTTTAATGAAAGATCAAAATGATGTTGAGCACATTAAAACCTTTAACTTTATGACAAGAAGCGTTCATTAGGGACAAAAATCCACCACCAGCTGCTTACACGCTTTTTTTGTTTTTTGATACTAATACACTTCCTTTACATTATTCCAACAGTCAATCTATTAAAGCTACAGTATCTCAGTCTGAAATAAACGTGACATTTAAAGCATCAGTAACATGCATATCCTACAACAAGTGGAAGAAAGCTTCTTAATATTTAAGAAGTTAGCAGAAAACACAGGATTTTACTAATTTTGTCACAACTCTGCCATATTTTATTTTGAACTTGTGGCGGCAGAAATAAAACAGGAACAGGTGGAGTCTAAAAAATTTTTGTATAATTGGCAAAAAAAAAAAAAAAAAAAACACCCTGCACCACCGCCTGTGGTGCTGCACATTAAGTTTAGTTTGAGAGATTAATATGTTAATAGGTTTTTATAGGTTTAGAGATTAATATTTTTGTCTTTTATTTGTGAAACAAGGTCAGAGGAAGCTGGTTCTGGTTCGGTCATTGGACCCGGTGTTACATCACATTCTGTGACCTGCAACAGTTCATGCAACACTAACCCCTACAGTCACAATATACGGTGGTCACAGAATATGGTGTAACACTGGGTCGCAACGTGCTCCAAACAGGAAGTTGATTCATTTTCTGTTCTGTAACTGCGACGTGATGACATCACTACGAATTCTCGACGTGAAATTAACAAACTTGATAGAGGTCAAAATAATCGATGTGTCGATTACTCGAGTCGTCTGTTAAAGCCCTACTCCCAGCATCGTGTTTGGGACACAGAGAGAATCAGCTCAGATCAGATGTACACTCCTACTCCACGAACAACTCTTGCTCACGGTTTCAAATTCCTACCATAACTCCTCCCACTCTGTCATCATGTGACCAGAAGTCTAACCTGAATGACCAACAAGGTACTCTCCAGGACCATCCCCCAAGACGGACGTGAATTAATGTTTTCAGATTGTCCCCGTGTTGTTTATTGTATTTTGTGCTTCATGCACAGACCTGTTCGTTTGCAGCGATAATGGAAAACACACGGAGAATTCCTTAGGACGCAGATTTCATGTTCAAAGCGATCGATGTGCTGCCCGTAAGCTTTGCATCAACGTGTCGATGGTCGGGCATTGGAGACATATTTAAATAAAAAATTTAAAATATATATTTCTGTGTAAGGTAAATATATGTTTAAATACCAGGATCTCATTTAAGCTCCGCACTGAACGGCGGAGTACTACATGAGGGAGGAGCTGTTCCCTCCTCCTCCTCCTCCTCCTCACATGAGCTCTTTGCTGAGAACTCACGTCTAGTTTATTTATAAAGTACATTTAACAACAGCAGCTGTTACCAGAAGTGTCTAACAATATAAAATAATTTGTACCAATTTGATGAATATTTACCGTATTTCACCGGTACCATTTGATTTCCGGTCACATGACCTCGATAAGACTTCTGGGTAATTTTTACTGGTAAATAAACTGTTGTGTCCAGTGATTACCGTAAATTCCGGCCTATAGGTCACACCTTTTTGCCTACATTTCCAAGCCCTGCGACTTATATATGGATTTTTCGTTTTTTTCACTTTGGTCAAAAAATGGTGCCACTTAATTTAGGTTGTTTTTAACCGTCAAAGTGCATTTATCAAGAAAAGTTAAACTGAGACACACTTTTACTGTAATGTCAGCTAACAAAAATATATTTTTTATGTGTTTATCTTTAAAGATCAAAGAGATGCAGGTCTGTTTGCTGCACTGCAGGTCTGTTGTTGCTGCGCGTGCTCGTTTTGTGACGTGAGGTGCGACTTATAGGCCGGTGCGACTTATAGGGTGGAAAATACGGTATGTTTAGATAGTTATTGTTCATTTTGAAGGTATAATGGTTGTAACCATGAGGCAGAGAGCAAAACTTCATGAAGACTCGTGTGTTGAAAGCAAACTAAATGTATTCTGTGAAACTCCACCTGCTGGCTGATTCTTGTACTACAACAAGAAAGTTGCACACAGCCGGAGCTGACTGGGCGCAGATCCTGACGATGAACGGTGGATGACCGTGGCTAAATAACCGGAGCGTCTTATTCATGTGCAAAATTATGATTCATCTCATCTTTAATACAAGCCCAAAACCAGAAAAGTTGACACGTTGTGCAAATCGCAAATAAAAACAGAATACAATGACTTGCAAATCTTTTTCAACCCATATTCAACTGAATAGAATGCAAAGACAATATATTTAATGTTCGAACGGAGAAACTTTATTTTGTTTTGCAAATAACCATTAACTTAGAATTCAATGGCAGCAACACATTGCAAAAAAGTTGGCACAGGGACATATTTACCACTGTGTTACATCGCCTTTCCTTTTAACAACACTCAGTAAACGTTTGGGAACTGAGGAGACCAATTTTTGAAGCTTTTCAGGTGGAATTCTTCCCCATTCTTGCTTGATGTACAGCTTAAGTTGTTCAACAGTCCGGGGTCTCCGTTGTCGTATTTTACGTTTCATAATGCGCCACACATTTTCAATGGGGGACAGGTCTGGACTGCAGGCAGGCCAGGGGAGGACCCGCACTCTTTTGCTACGAAGCCACGCTGTTGTAACACGTGCAGAATGTGGCTTGGCATTGTCTTGCTGAAATAAGCTGGGGCGTCCATGAAAAAGACGTCGCTTGGATGGCAGCATATGTTGCTCCAAAACCTGTATGTACCTTTCAGCATTAATGGTGCCTTCACAGATGTGTAAGTTACCCATGCCTTGGGCACTAATGCACCCCCATACCATCACAGATGCTGGCTTTTGAACTTTGCGCCTATAACAGTCCTGATGGTTCTTTTCCTCTTTGGTCCGTAAGACACGACGTCCACAGTTTCCAAAGACAATTTGAAATGTGGACTCATCAGACCACAGAACACTTTTCCACTTTGCATCAGTCCATCTCAGATGAGCTCGGGCCCAGCAAAGCCGGCGGCGTTTCTGGATCTTGTTGATGAATGGCTTTTGCTTTGCATAGTAGAGCTTTAACTTGCACTTACAGATGTAGCGACGAACTGTAGTTACTGACAGTGGTTTTCTGAAGTATTCCTGAGCCCATGTGGTGATATCTTTTACACACTGATGTCGGTTTTTGATGCAGTACCGCCTGAGGGATCGAAGGTCACGGGCATTCAATGTTGGTTTTCGGCCTTGCCCCTTACGTGTAGTGATTTCTCCAGATTCTCTGAACCTTTTGATGATATTACGGACCGTAGATGGTGAAATTCCTAAATTCCTTGCAATAGCTCGTTGAGAAAAGTTGTTCTTGAACTGTTCGACAATTTGCCCACGCATTTGTTCACAGAGTGGTGACCCTCGCCCCATCCTTCTATGTGGATGACTGAGCATGTCAAGGAAGCTGCTTTTATACCCAATCATGGCACCCACCTGTTCCCAATTTGCATGTTCACCTGTGGGATATTCCAAATAAGTGTTTGATGAGCATTCCTCAAATTTCTCTGTCTTCTTTGTCACTTGTGCCAGCTTTTTTGAAACATGTTGCAGGCATCAAATTCCAAATGAGCTAATAATTGCAAAAAATAACAAAGTTTACCAGTTCGAACGTTAAGTATGTGGTCTTTGCAGTGTGTTCAATTGAATATAGGTTGAAAAAGATTTGCAAGTCATTGTATTCTGTTTTTATTTGCGATTTCCACAACGTGCCAACTTTTCTGGTTTTGGGCTTGTAAAATTATTTGTACTAATTTGATGAATATTTACCGTATTTCACCGGTACCATTTGATTTCCGGTCACATGACCTCCATAAGACTTCTGGGTAATATTTACTGGTAAATAAACTGTTGTGTCCAGTGATTATGTTTAGATAGTTATTGTTCATTTTGAAGGTATAATGGTTGAAACCATGAGTCAGAGAGTGAAGCTTCATGAAGACTCGTGATGATCAAACGTGTGTTGAAAGCAAACTAAATATTCTGTGAAACTCCACCTGCTGGCTGATTCTTGTACTACAACAAGAAAGCTGCACACAGCCGGAGCTGACTGGGCGCAGATCCTGACGATGGACGGTGGATGACCGTGGCTAAATAACCAGAGCGTCTTATTTATGTGCAAAATTATGATTTATCTTATCTTTAATATGTGCAGCTTAGAGACAGGTGCGTTCTGTAGCCTGAGAATTACGGTATATATATTTTAAAAGACAGCATTTCTTGTGGACAGGGTTTGAGAGATGGTGTGAGGGTTAACACCACAGGATCGAACAAAACTTAACTTAAAACTCAGCACAGAGTTTCTATGGGGGGAGGAGACGAGACAAAAATCTCACAAGTCCTTCATGTAAAATGGCCCAGAACAGGAACTAGACGGGGTGACGTTAGATTAGGCTACAGATATAAATAAATATCAATATGATGTCCTAATAAGGACAAACGTACAAACGTGCATGTAAGAATATTTAAATCGTCTCAAAATAATTTATGCATAAGAATCATGTTTGTCTTGTAGCACCCATCCTTAGTTTAAACCTCCGTTTAGTGGTTTGCTAAAACGTGCTGACCAAGACAGAAAAGGTGCTTTTTATTAGAATCATTTACAGGAGCTGTTTATTACAACCATTCGAACCAGTAAAACTCACACCTCCCAAACATTACGCAGCTCGGGCCCTCAAACGCTCACCGTTCATTAACTTCCTGTTTATTTAACAGTATTTCCTGTAGCGCATCAGAAGAATTATTAAAATGCTTGACTTCAAGAAATGTGTGTGGACAAACATCCATCTACAGCTGGGGACACTCATGGGCACATTCAGACAAAACGAACGTGTAGAGTTAAATATCAATGAGTCTCACCTTGGGGGCCTCTATAGCGGTGTATGTGGCCCCTGGGGGCACCTGGTAGCCCTCTGTGTAAAGTTTGAAATGATGAATCAACGACTCCATGGACGTCTAAGAACAGAAAATAAAAACAAACACGACAACTCAACGGTAAGAAGACAAAGACGGGACATCTGCTGCTGTAAGCTCATCTATGAATCTGTAGGTCTATAGAAACATAGAAAACTTCTAACATTGAGAGTTCACCTTGAGATCACATGTAAAAAATGAGGAAGAGTATTTTTAGATTTCTGCACAACAATCAAAATAATGATTCAGACAGAAATGTGTTTAATGCAATGAACTGAAAACCCAAAAGAAAACATCCACCCAGTTGCAGAACAAACATCTGGAGTGAGCTCACCTTCATCTCAGACCGTTTGGGCGGGGCCACCTTGGCGTCATCCACCTTGATCTCCCCCTCTGGCATCTTGTTGAGGGCCTGGAGGATGATCCTCAGGGACTGCCTCATCTCCTCCACTCGACACAGATACCTGAACAAACAAACAAACACTAACAGCTCAGTCTGGTTCACGTCAACTTAAAAAAGAAACAATTATCAATAATGCTTTATTAATTTGTTTTATGTTGGATTATGACACACGGAGCCATCAATGACTCTACTCTGGTCATGAAGTACCACAAAAATATTTGTGTTTTGTTTACTCCAGTGGCTACAGAACATCTGGGGACAATATTGAACACACACGTCCCCTTCAAAGACAAGCAGTATTGATGTCCCCCATCACTGAAGGGTTGGAAAAGTGAATATTTGTAGTTTCAAGATACAGTACCGTATTTTCCGCCTGAAAAGTCGCACCATTACTGTATATAGATCGCTTTGTCAATAATGTTTGGCAATAATTTGAAAAAATCCATAAACGGGTCGCACCTTTATTTAAAGGTTCAGTATGCAGTTTCTGTAGAACTGCAGCACTTAGAAATATTTTCAACAGGCAAAGCATTCTGATCCCTCCCCCTCAGAGCCATATGTGGCTCTGCCCCCTTGTGGTCTGTTGAATTTCAAATTCAAGCTCTGTTTTTATTGGCTGATTCAAATTCAAGCTCTGTTTTTATTGGCTGGTTACAAACTCTGTTTTTATTGGCTGGAAAATGGCGGGTCACCTTTTCTTTTTAGAAATGCTTATTTACCACCTGGAGAAGCAAGGGGACAATATTTTTTTTAATTTTTTTTCAGAGATTACCTGGCTAACATCAGTCTGTCAGGAGGTAGTGACAGAGTGAAGAAATATGTTCATAAAAAAAGCTACATACTGAAGCTTTAAGTCGCATCTATTATGCGTCACCGCTACGAGACGCGTCAGCGCCTCATTTGCCCTGCTGAAAATGGCGGCCACAGAAGCGAGCGAGCACGGAAGGACTTTACAAGATTAACACAGTAAAAACAATTACCGTATTTTCCGGACTATAGGTTGCACCTGAATATAGGCCGTTTTGTCCAATTATTGCCAAAAAATTGGAAAAATCCATCAACGGGTCGCACCTAAATATAGGTCGCACCTACGTCACCGCCGACATAAAGCGTCATCCACCGCTGACGTGACGAGTCACCGCTGAGACAACCTGGAAATGTGGACTGAGTGTTTAGCTCTGCTGCAAATGTCTGCCACAGGAGTGCACAGCAAGGCATTAAGAAGATTAACAACACGGTAAAAACAATTATTTGTTTGCTAAAAATTATAGCTGACATTATAGCACAAGGGTTCCTGAGCTTAACCGTTCCTTAATAAATTCACAAAATGGTCTAATCTGCTGGATTTAAATTGTTTCGGTTTGACGTCTTCCAAACGGTCACGTGCACTGCGAAAATAAATTATAAATAAATCAAATTTTAGCTCAAATATCTCATACAGGTCAAAGTTTGTAAATGAACACAAAGTAATTACGTTCTGTAAGTTTCATAAAAATCTGTCCTGTAGTTCATGAGTTATTTAGATAAATAGTAACCATTTTTGCTAACAAACACTGAACTAACAGTAGTTCATACCTCCAGAGCAGGAGGCCGGGCAGTGACAGAGTCAGTCCGAGCAGAGGAGGATGGACACATGAGATGGGAACGGTCGTGTACCCTAGCGGCCGAAAGTGGTACTGCACCATTTTTTTGCCAAAATGAAAAACGGTCATATCGGAGCCAAAAAATGGTCTAAAAATATGGGAAATAATCCATAAACAAGTCTCACCTCTCTATTGGTCGCAGGGCATGCAAATTAGGCAAAAAACTGAGCCCTATAGTCCGGAAAATACGGTAAGTGTTTTTAATGTCTTGAGGGAAACCTTTACATTTTTGGTGCAAGACATTCTGGTGGGGAGGAGTTGCACAGTGTTTTTTTTTTCTGAGGCAGCGCAGAGTAACGGAGGGAGGATTTTATCCACCAACAGGTGCAGTGGTGGTGCCAGGGGGTGGTGCGTGCTGGTGTTGGCCACCATACATTAATCTTTGGCCACCTCAGTCGTTTGAGGAAACTAAACTTTAAGTAAAAAACTAGATAGTTTCCTCAAATGATGGATGGGCAAGTTTGCATAGATACATGGCGGTGGCCATCTTGGATTTTGATACATTTTTTTTACATTTTCAAAAGGAACCTTTCTCACGTCTAGATGCAGCCACACACCAAAATAAAAAAGTCAGTAGCACACTTATTTTCAGGTCATCATGCTCACAACGTGCACAGACAATCAGCGAGAGGGTGATTCACCCTCTTCGCTTCACGACGGGGACAATAAAAGGCTGGAGACAAAAGATGAACACAACCTTTCTTTTAAATGTCGGACTCGTCTCTCGAAGGTGTTACCTGTCGTAGCAGTCTCCTTTGGAGCCAATCGGAACATCAAACTCCACCTCATCATATTTGTCGTACGGCTGAGACTTCCTCAGGTCCCATTTGATTCCTGAGCCTCGCAGCATCACTCCACTGATGGAGGGAAGAGGAGACAAACGAGTCAGGGTTTGTGTGTGTTTGTTTAGGGCTTGTAAAAGTTAAAGGAGAAATCAAATCAAATCTCAAAAAAATCTATATAACAAGAATGTCATTTAGTAAACAACACACATAAACATACTTTGTATGCTTTTTTCAAGTCAGTAGCTTAAAGAAATAGTTTTTTTACATTTTTCCTGCTAAATTCCGAAGTGAATTAATTTCTGGAGGTCAGGAAGGAAATGATGCATATTTGAAGGAAATGACGCATATTTGTCCTCCGCGCTACTTTCTAAATAACACTGAAGCTACAAACCCATCATTTAAAATGGAAGCAGAAGACTTTTTTGAATTTGAAGAAATGCAGGAACACCTAGTGGGGTAATGGATTTACAACCATATCAGTTTGAACCTGAACCGACAGCTGGATCTCTGAATTCTGACGAGCCCAATGACAGAGTTTGCAACGTGGAATGGTAAGAATTGATTCCCTGACTTTCATTAAAATTTAACTACAGAAACACCTAAAAAATATTTGTTATTTAAGAGTGTGTCTCAGTTTAATTTTTGTTAATAAATGATTACAAATCAGCTTATTTTAGCACGTAAATAACACCAAGCGCTCACCCGTACATATCTCTGGAACTGCTCATTTTAGGAGGATCTAAGTATCAAATTGTTTTTTTTTTTTTTTTTACAAATCAGCAATGTAAAAAAGGTGTTGAGGTAATTATGACCAAATGTAACTTAATTGTCAGTTTGATGTGATGAAATGTTTTTTGTTTACAATATAAATGAAGCTACACAATACTGTATGAGGGACAACCGTGGCACGACCTACGTCATACCTGGGAGCGAGAGCAGGTGGGGGGAGGGGTGTCAAAAACACAGGATGAGATTTTTTTCACTTTGCAAATGTCAAATTTGAGTTAGGATGAAATTTTTTGACTTGTGAAATTTTCTCAACAAGCTTATTTTATGCTTTTCATTAGACTACGGTACTATTAGCATAAAAACACTTTTCGATGAAAAAAAGACTCAACTCTGGTGTTCTTCACTGACCCCTCCCTTTCTCTCTAAAATCTGTTTTAACAATCCAAAATCACGTTTTTGGATCGTTAAAAGCAGCTAAGCTGAAAAGCTAAGCTAAAAGGCCGACCTCGGGGAAAAAAACCTTTGTCTTGTCGAAGCTCCAAAATTTACGGTTGAAACCCGTGCCTTCATCTAAAATGTTGTTTTCTCTGTTAAAAGAAGCTGAGAACTTGTTAACTGATTTTTATGTACCATATTTTCTGGTGTATAGGTCGCACCGGTGTATAGGTCGCATTGTCCAATTATCACCAATAGATTGGAAAAATCCCTAGATAGGTCACACCTACGTTTAGCTCTGCTGCAAATGTCTGCCACAGGAGCGCACAGCAAGGCTTTTAAGAAGATTAACACTTAAAAACAATTATTTGTTTGATAAAAATTATAGCAAATATGTGTCTGAGCTGAACTTTTCCTTAATAAATGAACGTAATTGTGAAATGAGCTGGATTTAAAAATTTGTTTTGCCGAAAGTGATAACAAGCCATATATAGGTCGCAGGCCATGAAAAAAAACATAAAAAGGTGCGACCTATACACCGGAAAATACGGTATTTATTAAAAACCTTGTGTGAAAAATGCTAAAGAGCTCAAACCACACCGAGCGTCCGCCATTTTGAGAACCGAAGAGAAACAGTCCATGTCAAGGGGTCCCACTCCCATTTTTCCTAGAGACACGTTGCTCGCGCCCTTATCCATTATTCAGTTCAAACAGTCTTATACTGCCATCTGATGGTTATTAACCAACATTTCTTCTTAAATTTGACAATTACTAATTATTGTCAAATTTCAAACATTATCGTTTATCGCAATAATTTGAGACAATTAATCGCAGAGCAAAATTTGTTATCGTGACAGACCTACCATTTAGATCTTTTCACCACTTCACACCAACTTGTTTGTTTCCTTGCTGCTCTAGCTGTAAATGCATTTGTTTTGTACGGTTTCATAAATGTGCTTTAGCTGGCAGTGTTTTCGATGTCTTAAATCGTGTCCTGTTAGGACAGGGTGTGAAGAGATATTTTGTTGTAATCCCACTACCCTCTCCTCATGGCTTTGACCCTTTTTACATCTAAAAAACTGTATTCTGAATAAGAATAAGAAGGCTGCGCTTTATAGCAGCAGCTTCGTGCAGCCCGTCCATCTTTCAGACAGCTGTACGTACATGTGCTCGTTGCATCTCGGTGCAATGATAATAAAGCTTATTGTGATTCTGAACTGGAGGTTTACCTGAAGCCGTAGTTGAGGGCATCTTCAGAGCTGACGACCCCCACATCTATCGTACGCATCTTCCAAATGCGATTGAAGGTCAGCAGCTGTGGATATAAACCAACAGAACGATGCACGTCTCTTATCTACACATACTTATTACATTTTATTACTAAAAGCATTACGGACGTATGTACCTCTTCTACTTCATCAATTCGAATTGAAAAGTTCTTGGCCCATTCATAGATGTCATCCATGAGGCCGATGGGCATATCCTGGAACACAGTCGTTGTTATTGTTACTCATTTCTGTCTCAATACGATGATGGAGGGATGAACATGTAAAACATCTCTGTGATCGTCCTTTCTGTTTCACTCACTCAGTTTCTATAACACAAACTTAGAACATTATTTAGCTACAAAATATAATACAGATTTACTGCCCGACCACCTGCTTGTGAACACAGATGTTAAAGAGGACGCAGAGTTTTTGTCCCACCTGATGGACACCTCCCGGTCTGACGTACGCTGCGTGCATTCTGGCTCCAGACACTCGCTCATAAAACTCGAACATCTACAAGACAAACAAAAGTAAACACCATCACTCTCTGACATCATGGCTCCAGGCCTCCAAAGTGACAGGAAACTACCAGCAGCCTGTGGTGCGACGCTGTTGGTTTAAAAACTGAACGCTGACGAGTCAGCAAACTGCCGCCTCTCATGACAGAGTTTACAGAAATGATCGTTGAGGAGAGGACAGTTAGGAGGTTTTGGTAAATTACCCAACCTCAAAAAATGCTGCAGGATTGCAGTCAAAGAACATGTTGAGGATGACGCTCAGCTACTACCACATCAAACGTTGGTTCAATATCCAGTTCTAACCAGCACGGTGGCTCCGGTGGAAGAGCTGCTGCCTCTCAGCGAGAAGGTCGCCAGATCTAACCCCGGCACTTTGAGATTTTCGTTAATGAAAAGTGCGTTATAAATTGAATTAATTATTATTATTATGATTATGATTAGGTCTTTCTGGGTGGCGTTTGCATGTTCTCTCTGTGCGTACGTGGGTTTTCTCCAGGTACTCCAGTTTCCTCTCACAGACCAAAAACATGCATGTTAGACTGACTGGTAACTCTAAATTGTCTCCAGGTGTGAGTGAGAGAGTGAATGGTTGTTTGTCTTTATGTGTCCTTGTGATGGACTGGAGACTAAAAATATCACAACACATTTTTCTGGGCGATTAATTGTCTTTGAAATGTTACAACAATTAGTCATTATTGTCAAATTTAAGAAGAAATGTTGGTTAAAGGAGACCAAATATTGGTTTTATAAATTTTTATGGTATGTCTGTGGGCTATCCAGACCATGTTCATTAAATTTAATGCACAAAATAATTCTTAGATAATAAAATATCCCCTTTCTAGTTGTGCCTTTTCTCACTTCCATTCTGAACAGGCTGTTTATGATAATGAGCTCTGAAGGCCACGCCCTTCAAAAATCTGTTTACATTAACTCCGCCCTCCAAAGGGGACCCTGAGTCAGACCCAGAGGCAGACGCCATTTTGGGCAGGGCAAATGAGGCGCTGACGCGTCGCGTAGGCCGCTGAGAAACATCCATAAGTTCACCCTCCATGTTAAAAACTCTTCGTCTGACTCTTCGAAAACAAGCTTTTTTTTTTTCACGGACCATATCCAGCGCGGACCGGATATGGTCCGTGAGCAGTCGTCCGGTTGATTTAAGAGCCCGTAAATAAGTTTTTTCGTTGATAGATAATTAGTTATTAGCAGTACTGCATTTTAACAACAACGAAACATCGAACTCTAGTTGCCATTGTGCTGACATTAGCCTGGTTGAAACCAGACCCATGTCCTTCACTTCGCTTTGGACTAGGGTCTGGCATCTCTCCCATAGACAACGATTTCTCCGTTAGATTTTTGAATGGACCAATCAGAGAACAGAAGGCGGAGTTTTGTTAGTTTAGCCTGGCGAGGTCCAGGCTATTCAGATAAAAAGCTCAGAAACCACTCGGTGGATATTTTTTCTGCTACCAGTGTGTAATTATATGTCTCTAATTTACTGACTGTTGGCCTAGATGAAACATTTGAGATAAATTTCGATTTTTTATCATTTATTTTCGTAGCGCACCCGAGGCTGTTTGGAAAATGTCAAACCGAAACTATTTAAATCCAGCAGATTTGACCATTTCGTGAATTGATTTAGGAACTGTTAAGCTCAGGAACACTTCTGATATAACGTCAGCTAAGAAATATACTTTTCTCAGCAAAGAAATAATAGTTTTTTACCTTGTTTTCGTGAAAATTCCTTCGTGGCGGCGGCAGCCATTTTGACTGACGACGTCAGTCGACGTCGTTCAAAACTCCGCCTTCTGTTCTCTGTTAAGCTCAGGAACACTTCTGATATAACGTCAGCTAAGAAATATATTTTTCTCAGCAAAGAAATAATAGTTTTTTACCTAGTTTTCATGACACGAAGGAATGAAAATTCCTTCGTGGCGGCAGCCATTTTGAATGACGACGTCAGTCGACGTCGTTCAAAACTCCGCCTTCTGTTCTCTGATTGGTCCGGTCAAAAATCTACCGGAGATATCCTTGTGGATGGGAGAAGTCCCAGACCCAGCAGTGAAGGGAAATGAGAATTGAGCGGAGCTGCGTAGGAATGGCGAGGGCCAGGCTATGCTGACATGAACTCAGGAAAATAAAACGTGACGTCTTTTATACTGAAGTGGGTGGAGCATCACCACGGGTTGCTAGGTGAGGGGCTGGACTCAGGTTGGGGTGGGTTGTCCTACGGCTTGTGACATCACAAGCCGCAGGATTTGACAACGAGACATTTATATCACTGAAAAATAAATATACTTAGAGTAAATAAACCACTGGGTGCATTTTTTTGGTCCTAGGACTAGTGCATTAACAGAATAACCGAGTTTTCGACAGGTCGAGTGCTTTGACTTCTATCGAGGCTTTTTTGTCCAACTCGGGTACCCGTAGTGACGTCATCACGTGATAAAAACAGAGCGCGCGGTAGCTTTTAGCTTTTAGTAGACGCTACAAAATGGATTCCTTTGTGCGCACGGATCTATGAAGCTGGTCCAGTCTTGTCAAAAAGGTAAAACAGTTTATAATTTTATAAATTGCGCCACTCATTGAAACATCCTGTTGACGTTCTTTGCTTCAACACCGTAGTAGATTGTTGTGACAGCAGAGGGCAGTGTTTTATTGCAGGTCCCATATATAACACGGTTGAAACGGCTTCATCTCTCTCGTTTCACAAACAAAAAAACAAATATTCATCTCTCTAGAGCTATTAAAAATCTATAAACACAATCTCTAAAAGTAAACCTAAATTGCACAGCTGCAGGCGGTGGTACGGTGTGGCTGTGGCCCAATTTGTTTTTTAAGTTTCGGTTTTCATCGCCTTATACTTTCACTTTTAATATTATTAATATAACTAATAGTTTTGTTTTTCCTGTGACTTATGTGCAGTATGATAAATGATAGGAGCATAATAAATGCTCCCAATGCTTTGTTGGTCTTTTTTTTCTTTTTGTAAAGACGTTTTTAGGCATTTATATTTATTTATTTATTTTGCATCGTAAGACACTGTGACGTCATCGGCTACTCGAGCGTCGTTCGAGTTTTTTTATGTTAATGTCGAGGTTAAAAATTATGTACTCGTTCAACCCCTACCTAGGACTGTTTTTTTAAGAAGTACATAACCAAAGTTGAGTAAAAAAAACATTAAAAAGTGAATTTTGCATCTGTGGTCCCCTTAAATTGTTGTGTGTAGTATCTTTTTTGACCACTTGATAGCAGTATATGACTGACTGAACTGAAGGATGGATAGTGAGGGAGTGAGCTATCTAAGAAAAATGGGAGGGAGGCCCCTTGACGTGACATGGACTGTCTCTCTTCGGTTCTCAAAATGCCGGACCCTCTGTGCGATTTGAGCTCTTTACCATGGCATTTTTCACACAAAGCTTTTAATTAAAAAAAAAAAAAAATCGGTTAACAAGTTTTCAGCTTCTTTTTGCAGAGAAAAACAACTTTTTAGACGAAGGCACACGTTTCAACTATGAATTTTGGAGCTTTGACAAGACGGAGGTTTTTCCCTGGAGGTCGGCCTGTTAACTTAGCTCATAGCTTAGCTTCTCAGCTTAGCTGCTTTTAGCGATCGAAAAACACAATTTTGGACGATTAAAACAAATTTTAAAGAGAAAAGGAGGGATCAGTGAAGAGGAGTTGAACTTTTTGTCATCCAGTGTCTTCAGTAGAAAGAGACACGAAGAAACGATAAAGCTGAGAAATGAAAATGAGGTCAATAACTTTTATCATGAGATTAACTGATTTATCGTTAATCCCATGATTTTTCGCAACAGGCCTACTGGCGACCTGTCCAGGTTGTCCCCCACCTCTCCCACAGACTGCTGGACATGGACATCAGTGACCCCTGCAGGCAGACAAATGGATCTAGCTCTAGCTGAACTGGTTTGGCTCCACTGTAGATATAAATCCAATAAATAATTGCATTAAATTTAAATAAATCCATCTAGGGGGTCTAGTGGTGAGATATTTTGCTAACACAAAGTAACATATTAATTCACAGACTCAGACAAAAACATTATTGCCCTTTTGTCCCACGGTGAGCTGTAATGAGATAAGAAGTGGTCAAAGGCTTTTAGAGCAATAATCTGCGTAATAATTAATAAGATTATTTTTCTAAAACATCTTTAAGTCACTTCATTATTTAGATTTATTCTGATTTGTCCTCATTGTGTCCAACAGAATTGTCAACAGGTCTCATTCTGATGCCAGGTCATGATGCAGCTCTACGGCTCTCATGGGTCTGTGTCCTTTGCTACAACATGTCTAAAAGGATGAGGGTTAAAGGATGGAGGTCTGTGAGTCGCAGTTCACCGCTGCCTCAGGTTAGTGTTGAATCAAACAGTGAATCAAAGAGGATTTTAAAATACAGAGATATGTGTAGACGACGTCATGACAAAGCCTCAAAACATTGTCACGTTGACGTTTGCTCATGTTGTCCAGCTCTACTTCATACTATAGCACAGCAAGTCAGGAACAAATCATGAAGAATATTGCTTAAGGTCAGCCTGTGAAGATAAATTAGTCTCAGAAGTCGTCACTCAAGAGTCCAACAGGATTTGTACGTACAAGTTGCTCTCACTGACCCCGTAAATCTGGCAACGCTCACATTTCCCAGCTTCCTACCAGCCTTGAACACAGCATTGCATTTGTGAATCTGGAGCAGTAAGAAAGTCTCAGAAGTCATTCACAGGCAGCTGATCCGTGCACAAAAGGTGATTTGTGCTCATTTGACAATTTGTATGAGCAGAATAATCCTACTTATTTGAAACGTGTCCATTTGAGAAACTCTTCATGGATTTGTAATTCTTGTGGCATGCTTGCGTGACTACTGTTGAGACTAATTTATCTCCATATCCTTCCAATCAGAAAAGAAGTGAAGATGTGAACTGACCAAGAATTGGGAGTGAAGCCACACTGACCTTCTCCCTCTCCTCAAACAACCAGAAAAATGGAGTCATGGCGCCCACGTCGAGGGCGTGGGTGGTGACGGCCATGATGTGGTTCATGATGCGGGTTAACTCTCCAAACAGAACTGTAAACACACAAAAAATAAAAAATAATCACAGAACTCACACTTCCAATCACAAAACTACAGGAAACTACTGCAGAATGGTTTTATTTACTAACAGTTTAAAGAGGGGTTACACACACACACACACACATGCGCCCGCAAGTTGTGAGTTTGATTTCAGATACAGTTTGGTGAATGAATGGTTAAAATTCAAGTATGTGGAAGATGTCTGAATTTAAAACTAAAGGAAGGAATTATGAACAGGTAAACAATAGTGTGAGTGATGACAAGCAGCAGAGGATGTACTTCCTGTGACAGCTGAGGAAAGCCAAGCTGATGGTGCAGTTGTACACGACCATCATTGAGTCCATCCTCTGCTCCTCCATCAGAGTCGTACGCTGAGGCCACCGCCAGGGACAGACACAGACTGCAGCGCATTGTGCGCTCTGCGGAGAAGGTCATCGGCTGTAGCCTCCCATCTCTCCGTGACCTGTTCGTCTCCTGGACTGTAGGGCGAGCAGGTCGGATCACAGCTGACCCTTCTCACCCTGCATCACTCTGCTTTGGTCACTTTATCACTGTATTTTAACCGCACTACTCCCATTTGAGCAATGGCAATAATAAACTGACTCTTGACCACTGGAACACATACAGGTGTTCCTCACTGGCATCAGCAGATGTTGGCAGGTAAGCAGAAAGCTCTTGTGCTGCTGTAAAGAAACCGTGTGAAAATGATAAATAATTGTTTGTAAGGACCTCTGATCCACTGGGCCCGAGGCGGAGCCTGGATATTGAGCAGCTTCTCCACAGCCAGAGAGTAGGCCTCCTCATTACACATCATGGAGACGTAGTCCAAACGGTCGAAGTAGGGCAGGGCCTGAAGTACAGAGGAACAAGAGCAGCTTAAAGGAGTTAAAGAAAACAAGCAAATAAAACACGGTTAAGATAATTAACTATCAACTCTTTCTGTTAACATTTCACCAAGAGAGTGAAGTGTTTTCTTTCTCCTCCACCTCCAGGATGGGCAGTCATCTGATTTAAAGGAGAACCTGGGTATTTAAAAACAGCCTGTAACAACACCTACTGATCAAGAAGGGGACTGCAGACGGTGCAGTGTGTTTCAAAATATAACTGATGTCCCCCGTCACGGAGGGATTTGAAAAGTAAATGTAAAGAGTTTTTTGGACTGGAATAAAACAGGTAATGCAAGTAAACCTAAATGTTTGTAGTGCAAGACATTCAAGTAAGTAGGAGTCACATTGTAGAAGAACACAGCTAGATTCATTTTTTGCTTGTTTGAGGCAAAGCAGAGTGACAGATCCTTGTGAGTGGAGGAAGCAGTATCATCCATAACCAGGCACACTGGCAGAGCCAGGGGGTGGCCAATGGTGGCCTTGGCCTTATGACACCCCAACCATTTGATAAAACTTCATTTTAAGCAAAACAAAACTTTTAAAGTATGTTAGTATTCCAAAAAAGTTGGGACACTAAACAAATTGTGAATAAAAACTGAATGCAATGATGTGGAGATGGCAAATGTCAATATTTTAACATAGATGACAGATCAAAAGTTTAATCTGAGTAAATTTAAAATTTTAAAGGAAAAATATGTTGACTCGAAATTTCCCAGTGTCAACAAATCCCAAAAAGGTTGGGACAAGTAGCAATAAGTGGCTGGAAAAAGGAAATTGAGCATATAACAAACAGCTGGAAGACCAATTAACACTAATTAGGTCAATTGACAACATGATTGGTATAAAAAGAGCTTCTCAGAGTGTCAGTGTCTCTCAGAAGCCAAGATGGTAAGAGGATCACCAATTCCACCATTGTTGTGCAGAAAGATAGTGCAGCAATACCAGAATGGTGTTACCCAGCGTAAAATAGCAAAGACTTTTAAGTTATCATCATCAACCGTGCATAACATCATCAAAAGATTCAGAGAATCTGGAACAATCGCTGTGCGTAAGGGTCAAGGCCGTAAAACTCTACTGGATGCTCGTGATCTCCGGGCCCTTAAACGTCACTGCACCTCAAACAGGAATGCCACTGTCAAGGAAATAACAGAATGGGCTCAGGAATACTTCCAGAAAGCATTGTCAGTGAACACAATCCACTGAACAGCTGAAACTCTACAGTGCAAAGAGGAAGCCATTTCTAAGCAAGCTCCACAAGCTCAGACGTTTGCACTGGGCCAGGGGTCATTTAAAATGGAGTGTGGCAAAATGGAAGACTGTTCTGTGTCAGATGAGTCATGATTTGAAGTTCTTTATGGAACACTGGGACGCCATGTCATCCGGACCAGAGAGGACAAGGATAGCCCAAGTTGTTATCAACGCTCCGTTCAGAAGCCTGCATCACTGATGGTATGGGGTTGCATGAGCGCTTGTGGCATGGGCAGCTTGCATGTCAGGAAAGGCACCATTAATGCAGAGAACTACGTTCAGGTTCTATTGTTCTAGAACCTGAACATACCATGCCGAGGACGGTCAGAGGCGAATCCAGAGTCCTGAAATGATGACAGACTGTTTATTCAGCTGGGCTCCTCTGAAAAGTCTGTGGAATTCCTCAGAAGAAGGTTTGGTAGGGGGTGAGCATCAAGTTTACAAAACTTCTGCAGGCGTGTTGAGATAAGACGGCCTGTCAAGGCCAGCCAGGGAGCCAAATGTCAGATAAACACGATTGTTTTGGGAACAGGCAGAACTTTAATGACATCTACCTTCAGTCTGTGTCGGTTCACTCGCTTCCGAAATGTCCAAATTAAAATGACCACACCAATGGAATGTGCCTGAGAAAATCCCCGAGATCTGATCCATTCAGCCAAAAGTCTGGGTTCTCGAGACATGAACCAAGCATCATGTAAGGCAGGCAGCCTGACCAGGTGCAGATTTGCTGCTGACGACTTCTTGTGTGTTGATAGACCAGGAACCAGCCAAATCCAAAAAGCATAAATCCAATTAAATATGCGTCCTTAAGATCACACACAGATGACAGCAGAGATAGACACATCATCAAGTCTTCCAAGTCGATGAGATATCCAGCTGTGTGCATGCCAACAGGGCAAATCGGCTCAACTACAGCCTGTCTTCTTTTTAAAGAAATGTTATCAGTTGTGTTGAGGGACCAAATTACCAAATTGAAGTCCATAGTTACGATTCAGAAGATTTTGTAGAAAAGAGGCTCTCAGACAGTTTCACAGACAAGACAAAAGCAAAGCGGAGACCGAGAGGAGACGTCCGCCCTTGAGAAGAGCAAGTGTTGAAATATAATGCTTAGCGCCTGCATGATAACTTTGCTGAATTTTGTTGAAAAATCAATTGTTAAACTTAAAACAAGCAGAAGACAAAATTAGCAAAGTTCTGGAGAAAGGCAACAATTGTCAAAAGTGAATCTAAATGATAAAATTAGTAAGACATTTGCTAAAAGGTAAGTTTATGCTAGTTTAAGTAGATTATAGAGATGGTGTTTTGAAGGAACTGATGAGTTCTAAATGTATGTAAATGTACACTTGTGAATAATTTAATAATTTACAACCAATAAAAGTCATAGCACACTTTTCTAGCTTGAGCTGAACAGTTTGATGAATGAATGGTTAAAAATACTGTCTGGATTTTAAACTAAAGGAAGGAATTATCAACAGGTAAACAATAGTGTGAGTGACAACAAGCAACTTGCCATATTAATAGTACCACATTAATACAGAGCCTGTTAATAGTTCCTTTATTGTCAGAAAACTTTCATCTATAACATCTGTCAACCCATAGTGATGCTTTTTGTCCCCCTCAGTAGCAGTAAAGTACAACAGCTGTCAGACTGAGAGGGGAGTGAGAACTCAGCTCATGCTAGAGCCCAAATAAAGTTTCTACTGGTGACGGCTGCAGGGCGAGACACTAAATGGACGGATGAGAAAAAGCAGAGCTTGTACTGTGAAGGACATGTGATCCATGAAGGTGATGAAAATAAAACACCTGGTAGTCAGCCCCTCCAGAAGGCAGGAGTAGTAATGTCAACAGACTGGATGAAGGGCGCCACCCAGTGGTCTGCTGTCGTAAACTGATCCCCATTGGCATTTTCTCATTCATTAAACTGCTTTATTTTGATATTGTGGTGGTTGGTCATGAGTGGGGGTGAAAATAAACAAATTCAGTTATTATATAGCATGAGCCATCATCCTTCAAGAAGTGTTAACCCCTCCTGCTACCCTTGGGTTAAATTGACTGACCCATGCAAACGTTTCAGTTTAAATTGAGGACTCATGGTTTGACCCAAGAGCAGCAGCAGGTTTTAAATGTTGGTTGTTGTTTTTTAAAGCAAACTGGGGGTGAGTTGGGGGAAGAGAATAGTACCGCCACTGTTTTTGCACTGCGAGCACTAACGCTGAGCAGAAATACTGACATCACAGTAAATAATTCAAAATGTACCACCTGATCTAAATGCTATAATGTAATTGCAAACAAATTGAACCTAACACAACTACCGTATTTTCTGGAATATAGGTCGCACCGGAATATAAGTCGCATTGTCCTATTATTGCCAAAAATTAGAGAAATCCATATATGGGTCGCATCTGAATATAGGTCGCACCTACGTCACCGCCGACGTAACGAGTCATCCACCGCTGACGTGACGCGTCACCGCTGAGTCAACCCGGAAATGTGGACCGTGTTTAGCTCTGCTGCAAATGTCTGCCACAGGAGCGCACAGCAAGGCTTTTAAGAAGATTAACACTTAAAAACAATTATTTGTTTGATAAAAATTATAGCAAATATATGTCTGAGCTGAACTTTTCCTTAATAAATTAACGTAATTGTGAAATGAGCTGGATTTAAAAATGTGTTTCACCGAAAGTGATAAAAAGCCATAAATAGGTTGCACCTAAATATAGGTCGCAGGGCATGCAAAAATGATAAAAAGCCGCGACCTATATTCCGGAAAATACAGTACTGCTTAAATAATACGACATGTTGTAATATTTATTATACCTTAACAAGCTGTCTGTCTAGTTCTCTTCTCAGTAGGGAGAACACAAACACATGACTGTTTTTCAAGAACAGTTCAGGGGAACCGCCTCCTCTTTCAGCGCTCCATGCAACAGGGAAAACTTCAGTCTCTGACATCCTAGCTTTAACTGCAGAAAAGATTTGATGGAAACACTGAAAGGTTTTGAGGCCAGAGAAGAACCAGTCCAAGCATTTTACTCCCTGTGCTCTCCAAGGTCATGACAGGACTTCACCACAAAGCATCGTGAAACAAACCACACAACAAATTCCTGCTCAGCTTGGGTAAAGCAGAAGAACAGCAACGCCACACGTTCATCCATAAAACTCCATCACCGTGTAAAAGACTGAAACAACACCTGTTATCAACAGTGGCGCTTCAGCCTCAGTACCTGCAGGTAGGTTTTGTACTCCACCAGCTTCTCTGTGCCTCGATGGAGCAGGCCGATGTGTGGGTCACACTTCTTCACAGACTCTCCGCTGAGCTCGATCACCAGACGCAGCACGCCGTGAGCAGCAGGATGCTGGGGACCGAAGTTCAGCTTCAGGTTGGAAACATCCCGAATTGCCGGGGGATCCTTGTCTGAGAGCACAACAGGAACGGGATGATGTGTTAATATATTTATTTAAAAAGTCCTGAAGCTGCTCAATAATCCAGGTAGATGAATCTAACAAGGTTGAGTCAGGTCCTCTGGACAAATCATTCTTCTTGAAACTTCTTTTATCCAAAAGACTTCTTCAGTCGGAGGAGCTGTATTCAGGCCAGCACCTTCTCATAGTGGATCAACCAGTTTGTTGTTGACATCCCGAAATAGCTGTTCACATGATGGAGGACCATCGACCCAACAATAAAACGAAACGTTTCAACGAAAAACAAACCGTCCAGAGGAGCTGACTCAACCTTGTTAAGATTTTTTTTAATGCATTATTTTTAATGGGACAGCAGCTAAACAACAATAAAAAAGCATCAGGGCTTGATAACACTAATCCTAACAGCACAGGAAGTTAAGGTTTATACCAGGTGGTCAGTTCTCAGGTGCTACATTTAGTCTCCTGTTGATCTAAAAGTACACAACAAAAACCAAAGTACTGCATACGACACATTTTACACCCGTCAACAAACTACCGTATTATACAACAATCAAAAGTGATGGCCTAGACAAGCAAAGACCCTACATAACCTTTGACCTTGATTTGTGACCTTGATCTTGCTGGGGTGATTAAAAGTGTACGCAGCACTAGGGCTGAACAATTAATTGCATTTGCAATAATATCGCAATATGATAAAATGAGATTTTTTAATCGCGAAGGCTGCAATTTGACTGGTCACGTGACATAAATCTTTATCAACACTTAAAAAACCACAAAGACATTTTCTATGGCTGCATGGCTAGAATGACAACAACCAGTGCTTCAACTTCAAGTACCGTAAGCAAAGTATCAGCCGACATGGATCACTGACCAAACTGTTTCAACTTCATACAGTAATTATTTTATATCTATTTTTTTATATTTAATTATTAACTGTCATGTGAAGTTTAGACAGTAGTTAAGAAGTTCACTTAACATGTTTACTATTATGTTTATGAAACAAGAAAATAGAAACGGTGAAAAGAAAAGGCATAGATTTGTTTGCTTTATTGTAATCTCTGCTTTAAATAAATCTGACATTGTTTATTATAAAACAGATCGATTTATTGCTTCTGTTTGTTGAAAAATACTTGAGAAGATACTAAAAAAAAATCACGTTTTAAATCGCAATTGCAATTTATTGAAAAAAAAATTGCAATTAGATTATTTTCCAAAATCGTTCAGCCCTACAGCACTGTCTAGTGACGATACATATGAAGTGTATAAAGTTGTACTAAATTATCAGAAGATGTGGGTGGAACAAGCAAAGACCTTGTATAATATTTGACCTTGATTTGTGACCTCCACCCTGGCACTGGGGATATAAAAAGTAAATGTGACACTTCATCTGCATATATGTATCCCGTTTCAATAAGTTATGGCCCATACATGCAAAAACCTTGCATGACCTTTGACCTTGCAGATGGGGTGATAAAAAAGTGTATGTGACAGTGATGATGTATAAGTTTACGATGTTTCATTAAATGATCTGGGCAGGACCAGATGTTTACAGGTGTTTGTAGAGACGTGCGCAAGGAGCCTACACCAGAAGACGTTCACCTCCAACGAGCGTAAAACAATACAAAAGTCCCGAGACAGCGTGTACCGTTCCATGGGGGAATCTTCCACTTTGGATTCTCAGCACAGGGGTACATTATGGCGCCGGCGTACTGCTCCAGCCACTCCACATCTGGCTGCCATTGCTTCTGCCTGAAACAACACAAACATCATGAAGTACAGTCGGGTGGTGCTCATGAGTTTTCAGACAGCTCAAGTCTCAGTCCTGAGGAAAACACGTTTTCATGAGAGTCACCTGCTACGACCACAAATACTGCTCCTACCACGTCAGTGGATTTATTTTACCGTTTCTGATCATCCGCCTGTACTAGACCTCTTATGGGACCCTGGAAGTTAAAGTCAGAGGGAGAGCAGGTCTCCACAGACTGGTCCCAGTACAAGTTTAAAGTCCAACTCTGCCCATACACAGTACAGTAGTCCCTCGCTACTCCACCATTCGTTTATCGCGGACTCGCTGTATCGCGGTTTAATGTTTACGGACATTAAATAAACTCTCAAACAATACTTAATGGAGCTATCCAAGTTAACCTATATTTTTGTTTATATTTTTATGCAATAAAACGTTAATTTTCTGTAATCACAGCAGTGTATCATTTCTCACAAAATCCTAATGAACAAACTTCATCTTAAAAATGACTTGTGTTTAATGTATTATAGTTTGATGACCTTATTTGGACTAAATTATTTACACTCGTAGAACATATATACATTAACACTGAACCTTTGACAGAGGAACAAGGGTAATTGTTAAATATTGAAAATATAAAAAGGCAGTTTCTCTCCCTAACTGATCTCTTCCTGTCTAAAATAAATTCAGATGGCATCAAATTAAAAAAAACATGGCTGGGCAACTTATCTGAGGTTTGATTTACAGACTCTCCTACTTAGTTTACTTTAATAAAACAAGAAAAAAACCTTGTGTGGCAAATCCCATCTGAGAAATAAACAGTGACGTCACCTGCTAAAAAGAGTGGAATAAACAGTAAAATAACTTTAAATGTGTTACTGATGTATTTACTACATTAAAAAATTTGTTTTATTCGCTCAAAAGAACAAACTGTGGCATTAAACTCATTTTACAGAGATAACATGATACATGTTAGCATAGTAGCGTTTCGGTGTGTTGTGAAAAGATCAAGCAGCACAAAGAACAAGCAGCACAAACTGCGTTACAGCTGTTTTCTTTTTGTTATCATACCTGTTCTGCAGGATCGTACAGCCAGGGCTCAGTAACGTGTTCAGCTTAAATTTAGCTGAAGGACGTCCGATCCTGGAGAGCGACCTCAACATTACCGTCGCCATCTTGACTGCTGAACCAGGAGTTTCTTCTTCGGTGGTTTTCAGGGTCAATAAAGAGTCGACACTCTGTCGCCACCTGGTGCTCCACACTGGTAGGTTCTATATATGATATCTATGGGAAGCACAACTGAGATGTTTCTTTTTCTTTTCTTTTTTTATTGAACAATAACAAAAACATACAAAAACAAGCAATGACAAATTCACATATTAACTTGTGCCGCCGCTGTGGCGCAGAGAGATAAGCGGGCGGCACATATGCTTGAGGCTTTCGCCTCTCCACAGGTGTCGCGGGTTCACGTCCCGGACCCGACAGTCTCCCCCCCTCTCCACCGCTTTCCCTCTCCAATAAAGGCCACTAGTGCCCAGAAAATGTAAAAAATATTAAATATATATATGTATATATATATATTCACATATTAACAAATCAATTGCAGCGAACATAAGTAAACCTCCTCATCAAAATCAAATTTATCTAAGATTATAACATAATCTAACGGTGTGTATCAATACAAGGTGTTGACTTGTGGAATAGTTTAGAAAATGAAATTAAAACTAAAACAACTACAAGCCACTTTAAAAAAGTGAGTTAAATTAAAACTATTAACTCACTTTAAAAAAGATTAAAGCTAATATGTTAATTAAATACTAAATATTCAAATTGTCAAATTGTACTAAAAATGTAAATGTGTATTCAAATTGTGTAAATTGCTTAAATTTTGTATCGTTGAGTTGCTTGGAAATTTGTATACTGTACTGTACTTGGTTGAGTTATTTTTATTGATCTCGCTTTTTTGTTATTGTTATAGAAAAAAGGGGCAGGTAAAATAAGATTTTTTCTTCTCCCCGTCTCCTTTCATTTTATGTTTTTTTTTTCTTTTTTCATTTTATTGCTTTAATGTAAAAATGTTTTCGCTTTGTAAAATGTAAAATGAACAAATAAAAAAGATTATAACATATTAGAATAAGTTCAATAACAGAATATATGAACAATTAAAGAAGAAAAGGATACATAAAGAGAGAGAAAAATAAATAAATTAGGGTTTTATTCTGAGATGAGAGAAACAAGTTTGATAGCTGGGGCTGTATTAATTTTCTTTAAGGATTTATCAAATAATAAAAAGTCATTTTTAAACGCTTTTACACATGGAATAACTTTTGAAAAACGACATTTATGAATGTAGAATTTGGCAAACAATATTATATTGTTTATCAAAAATTCAATATTTTTATTTTTTCTTAAAATACCAAATTTGATATCTTTCCAGGGGAAAAAACATCTTGAAGAGACTTGGATATCAACCAATTATGTAACTCCTTCCAAAAACCACATACAATCTCACATTCGTAAAACACATGTTCTGTTGATTCCAACAAAGATTTACAAAAATAACAATTCTCCATTTCAAATTTGAATATTCTTTTCAAGAACTCCTGTGAAGGGTAAATATCATTTACAATTTTAAAGTGGATTTCTTCAAATTTAGGAGGGATTGGAAATTTCAAAAATTTAGTTCTGAATGATCTAATTTCTTGTTTGTTGAAGTATTTTTTTTTAATTGATATGTTCTTTTGGAGGATCCAGGATAGATCTTGTTGATTAAGGAATTTTTAAAAAATGTTTTGCATTTTTTATCTACAAAGTTTATATCATTGATTATTATTTTATGCAAACTTGGGGTTGGGGTCAGATCCAAATGATTTTGAATTAAATTAATCATAACTTTTGGAATGCTATCAATCACCATAACTGACATGTTTGCATCACATCGTGAGCAAATTCAGCCAATTTCATATTTGAAATAAATGAGTAAATGTATTGCATTATAATTTTAAAATGTTTCCATATATATTTATGTTGTAAAGGGGTGTGTACATTTTATTTCCAAGCAGCCACGCTGACAGTTCAAGAAAAATTAACTTGAAAATGTTTTTTTCAGGATGGAAAACTCTAAGGAATTTTTTCTTTTTAATTTAGGACAGTCATGTTTAATAGAATAAAGTATGTACATCTAAAAAAAAAAACTCTTGGCAAACCAAACATCTCAACATGCTACAGTATTTGTGAACTAGCATCATTTTGATGTCAATTAGAATTAACACACCCAACAGTCGTTTTACGTAAGTATTCCTTAATCCATAAGTATTTTTTATTTTGGTCTGACTCTGAGAGGATATGACTACAAATGGATTAAATGCTGCATTATACCAATTTATTACATAAAGGTGAATGTTTTTCCTGTTCACAAAATCACTCAAGAACCACAGGACAGCTTTAAGTTGAATTCTCAGAAAATAATCAATGAACTTCAATTTTGCAGTCAATTCAATTCAAGATGGCTGCCACAGCTAATCCATCTTAAGTCAACACAAAAAAAGAATAACAAGTAATTTTTACAGATGATGAGTTAAAACTTGGGTGTGATTGAGAATCATCTTCAATAATAGTTTTCAAGGAGTGCAAGTTGATGCTTTTGTTTGTAGTAACATAGAGCAAGATCTAATCTGCAAATAGCTTAAAATAAAGGACAAGCACAGTGTTGTATAAAAACAGTGCTTTTATTTATGTAATACTGTGGAAAAATAATTACATACCATTTTTAAAAAATATCGAAGGTAATGAAATAAAAAAAATGAGTTTGATAATGCTCGTTGTACACCTTCTGGACAGTTGTCTCTGCTACGAACAGTACGATAAGATAAACATTGGGTTTTCCTAAATTCAAAGACACAATAATACAGGATTACAGTCCTACCAGAGGTATAAAAGTACTGGAACAGGATGGTGAGAAATGATATGGACGCATATTGAAACACACTGTAAAGGATTCAACAGTCACGCTGTAGTTTGGCGCCGTGTGTTTACAAGGTTTC
>JBBPBX010006107.1:20366-34342 GCA_038048925.1 Garcialebias charrua
ATCAGTTGATGAGTTTTGGTGGCCATTTTAAATTGCGTTTACTCCAAAAGTTGAACAACTTTACATGTTCATCTGTTGCCTACATTCTAAAAATGTCATTAAAATATTACAATTTTCTGTAAATATTAAAGAAACGCAGATAATACAATAAGATTACAGTAGCTTGAAATGAAGTTAAATATGAAGAAAAGAGAAAGCACTACTGGTTTGCTTAGACTTTCACATGCAAGCTTTAGTGGTTTTACCCAAACAGGGAGGCCAGCTGCCTGGGATTATTTATTATAAATAGCCAGGCACAGGTGTCTGTCTTCTCTCAGAATCAGCCCAGTAATAATCTCTGCCTTGCTGCTGCTCTCAAACTAATTGATGTCTGAAGAGCAAACCCAGCTGGATCTAAGTATAGATTTGAAACTCACCTTCTCACATTGCAAGAAATCCAAACTGGCAGTTGTCCAGCACTGTTAGCAGCTCGCTCATGCATGACGGTTCCACCGTTCAGTGGTAAATCACTAAAGCATGCCTATAACCTAGAGTCCAGTCATGTTTAGAGAAAGCAACATAAGATGTTATGACCAAAATAGTTTGATTGAGCCGTACATTAAACTTTATTAAAGGCCTAGCATCCCTTGAAGAAAAGCACATAACTCGCCACCTTTAATGGCAAAGTTTTATTTTCTATCATCGTTGTAGATGTTCAGCATTCTCCTCAGGTTCCTGGTTCCAAGGTGGCACCAATGAGCCGTAGCTGTGGATGATCCTCCTAATGAGTTCCAGGAGAACAAAGGATTGAAGGAGAGCTCCCTTCCTTGCTGAAGCATTACATATAGTTGCCATCAGCCTTCTCTTATTTTGTTAACTAAAGATTTATATTTACTCTGTTTTATCCTCGTGCTCCTAGTGCCTGCCTCCTAAGCCTCCTACCCTGGATCCCTCGTCTACTTCCTCATGCCTACAAAGGAACCATACTTGCCTTCAGCTGCTCAGCCACCTTTCCACCACCAGCCCAACAACTTACCTCTACCTGGAACCACCTTCTTCTTAATGTGTTGAGGTGTCCTCTTTCCAGTAAAAGTTCTCCAACCTGAGCTTCATTAAACATTCTCTTATTGCCCTGGACTCACCCTATTTCCTCCCTTTTCAGGGGTTCCACGCTTCTTTGTAAATAGCACCGTTAAATATACTCACTGTAAATAAATCACTGTACAGTAAACCTTATTCAAGTTTGAGTCTGTTTACCCTCACTCTGGTTCTCATTGGGTCTTACCTCCATATCTTAATCTTTGAAGTGATGGAGTTAAAGCTATTTTGGTTAAAATAATGTAAAATAATAATGATTAGTAAAATAATTATTTGAAAGTAATATGTGCAATCTCACACAATATTGTAATATCTCATGTGATCTGTTAGTAGCTCCTTGGAGTATGTGTTGCAAATATTTGTCATACTTCCACAGCACTTGGTAGTTCAGTGGCGGCCGTGGCATAGTGGTAATGGCAGTCATCCCCCGATCGGAAGGTTGGAGGTTCGAATCCCGGTTCCCCACACCATGTGTCGTTGTGTCCCTGGGCAAGACACTTAACCCTGAGTTGCTCCCGGTAGGACTGGAATGCGCCTTGCATGGCAGTCTGCCGCTACCGGTGTATGAATGTGTGTATGAATGGGTGGATGGTTGGTATTGTAAAGCACTTTGGGGCCCCTCATAGGGGGCTGGAAAGCACTATATAAATAAGCTCCATTTACCATTTACCACTTAAGTGTCTGCAAAATTCACTCAGGAATTTCTATTTTTGTGTTGGCTAAAGTTGATTGACTGTGGTAGCCATCTTAAATTGTGTTGACTTCATAAGTGAATCTGTTATAGTTTATACATCCAATGGTTTCTAAGAGTTTCATTGAAATCCAAGTTCAGTGGTTAATAAAATATATTACTAGCAGATTCACTGGATTGACTTCCAACAGGTCAATGTTTTAAGTCTTGAGCAATGTGTTGTGTTCAAAGACCGTGTTGGGGGACAATGCTGTATACTACAAAACACATTTTTAACTCAATATGTCTAAGGTCAAATGGCTGTGGCAGCTATCTTGAATTGAATTGTCTTTAAAAGTTTATTAGTTGTGGATCTACATTTGATAATTACTTTCCATAAGGCTCAGTAAAATCCATCCAATGTTTCGCAAAATATTTAACAACCACAGTTGATTGCAATAGTTAAAGGTATAATTTTTTAACATGGATGTCACATGATCAATTAGTGCTCAGGATTTAATTTGGAAAACAGTCTCAGCTACTACCATAGCAAATGTTAGTTCATTATCCATAAAATTTGATTAGATAGTAATATTGTTTTGGCTAAGCCCGCTTTGTTGTGGTGACCAGTAGGGATGTACCGATCCACTTTTTAAAAAACTTCAGATCTGATCCCGATACTTAAATCTGGATATCAGCCAATACGGATCCAGTTCCGATATCATCATTGATTTTATGAGGATTTAATAATCTCCTCTCAAGTACAATGTGTACACATATAAGCATGCATGTCCAAAAAGACAACTTGAGGTAAGTTTTATTAATGTTGGATAAGTTTCAAAGTTACAATTAAATTCTGCTAACACAAAACATGTTTTATTTTATTCCTAGCTTTAGAGTGGATATTAAAGTGATTAATTTAAGTGATTGTTTGTTTAAAATTGTTTTATATATTCTTTAAAATAAGGGAGTGATATAAGAACTTTTTTCTTTCTGCACTCTTTTCATTCAATGTTTTCTTTTTGATGAATTTGTTTTATTCTGTCTCTTTTAAATGGATGAATAAATGAATTAGATAAGATATTAAACGGCTTTACATCTGCTAAGTTCATGGCATAAACCAACACAGACATGTTCCTGTTTTTAGTATTTTACATTGCTTTATAATGTAGCTGTTTATGTTTCGGTGTTTTATCATGCAGTTTTCTTGTAATTTTTAATGATTTTTTATGATTGTCTACTGTTGTACTGATAAATATCTCCTGGAGGGTACACTATGGCTGCAAGTATCAAGCTGTGAAATCCTTCATTTTCTACAGCTGATAGCTGTTGGTCATTAATTACGATGAAATTTAGCAACTTCTCGGTGAACATTCGAGCTCCGGGGCTTCAGTTATGTGTTTTTCTTGTTCAGTCAGCGGGTGCTCTGATTTCGGTCAGCAGTGCTCAGCCTGTCCCTCCTACGAGATGAGCAGACATAGCATGTCGAACTAGATACGGCTGGCCGGGATGCCTGTGTTTTGGTCCAGCGAGAGTGGAGTCCCACTGAAGCCCCGGAGCTCGAATGTCCAACGTAAAACTAACTTGACCGCGGTTTAATTTGGTGCTATGGCTCTACAGAAATTGCACGTTGCTGTCTTGTGGTGTTTAGTGTAAAATACTTCCACACAGCGGACATGTTACGATGAAAAGTTGGCTAGCTGTTAGCTACAGTTCTACTGCACGTTGTAGCTGGCTGCAAATTATGAAATGGATTTCCTGAATGTGACGCGAGTCTTATTACTCTGGGTTCATGAGACATGCCTCCATTCAGGAAATCCATTCCATAGTTTGAAGCCAACATGCATCATGGATCGGCAATGTTGTCAGGTTGTCCGATACGTAAATTCTGCTGTATCGGAAGCCAATACTGATACCGGATCGGATCGGCCCCGTCTCTAGTGACCAGCATAAAGTTTATGGACTCCAAAAGATAATTTGTAGTTGTTACTTTTTAAAAGTTTTATTAAATTGTAATCAGATTTATGAGATATTTTGTTCATGGTACAAACACTTAGCTCCCTGTCAAATTCAAAATAGAATTCAAAATTTTACTTCTAACCTACAAAGCTCTCAACAACTTAGTTCCATCCTGTATTACAAACCTTATTATTCCATATTTTCTTAACAGAGCACTTCACTCTCAGACTACAGGTTTACTTGTGGTTCCTAGAGTTTCCAAAATCAGAATGGGAGGAAGATCTTTCAGTTGTCAGGCTCCTCTCTTGTGGAACCAACTTCCAGTTTCTGTCCATGAGGCTGACACATTGTCCAGTTTAAGTTCTTTCATTTTTGATAAATCCTATAGTTAGGGTTGGCTTGGGTTTCCTGAGCTGTCCCTTAGTTATGCTAAGACACCCACACATACCTGAGGTAGGTATGTGTGGGCGTTATTTCAGCTTCCAATTTACATAAGTTGGTGCGTGACATGTCGGCCTGTATATAACTTCTCTGTCACACAGGCTGCTCCTTTGAATTCAAAAAGCCCTTTTGGTAAAGGATGAAATGTTTTCTGCAACAAATAAAGTCCAGTTGTTTTTGTATTGAGCGCTTGTTCTGATTTTATCATGTCCTGGATGACTGAGAATCTTCACCAGCAAACTTTACTAATTGTTTTTTTCTATGTGTGAATATGTTTGTGAAGATTCTCAGTCATCCAAGACATGGTAAATCCAAACAAGATTAAAAGCAACAACAAATAATCCGTGTATGGAACGAACCATACACGGATTACAAATGGACTTCTGTTCTGTAGCTGAAGACTACAGAATGGAAGTCCAGTTGTTTTTGCTTTTAATCTTGTTTGGATTCATGTATGTGAATGCTTCTGTTTAGTGCCCTGAGACGTCTGTTGTGATGTAGCGCTATAAATAAACCAAATTGAACTAAACACTTATACACACACAGAAGGGCTAAAACAGTATGAATTTTCCTCTGTATTCGATGATGGGTGATAAAGAGTTTGTCTTTGGGAGGTCAATAATTGTTGTAAATACTTCCCAGATTTTAAAGGGGTCCAACAAATACCAGTACAGTAATCATCTAGAGACATGAGAGCTTTCTCTGTTAAAACAGATGAAAAGTCGTTTTGAGGGGCATAGGTAGACCAGATAACAAGGAGCTCCTCTGACCTGCCTGCTAGTATTTTAGACTACTATCCCATAATGTCTTCACCTGTTCAATAATACTCAGTCGGGTCATCTGGACAGTTTCTTTTTTATACAAATGTTTCACCCTCTATCCGGAGGGCCTCATCAGTCAGAGGAGTTCCAGCAAACTGTTTCCCCACCAAGCAGTAAACACCTTAAGTGGACCAACTAGTTTGCTGGAGCCAAGATGGTTTCTGGAGACCGTCCTGTCCCTCGTCAACTCCTCCCAGGCAGGCAGCCACAGCCATAGCAGTTCAAGGCAAGATGATGATGCCCTCCGGATGGAGGGTGAAACGTTTCTATAAAAAGAAACTGTCCAGATGACCCGACTGAGAATTATTGGATTTGGTACCTGGATTATTGCGTATGAACTTTCTTATCTTCACCTGTTGCATCAACTCACCAACCTTCACAAACTCTCCCCCCACTGTCCCCACCAGTCTGATCCCTTGTCTCTTCCTCCTGTCTGCACTATGAAATACACTGGTCAAAAACTGAGCTCTCAAATTACAGCCTGTAGAAAATAGTCATCATGGGTATGCGTGCATTTGTGTGTGTGTGTGTAGTCCTGGTTTGTGCGTCAGCCCTGCCATGGCAACCAGGCTGTTGCTTGTGAACATCTCGTCTTCTTCAAATGTTTCTGTTCATTGACATCAAAGACTTTACCCTCACCGATACAGCTAATTGCATCCTGTATGTGGCGTGTTATGTAATTATTAGGCATCCTAACAAGCAGTTTGAAGAAGTAAGCATGCATGAAGCACAACACACAGGAGACAGCAGAGACAGACAGAAGTAATACTTGCAGCCTTCAATTGTTCCTTCTCTGCTTTTCTTCAGGCACAATGTGCAACTCGTTTTGCAACCCACTCATCGTGGGTTTTTACATATGAGGGCTAAGTGATGGGAGCAGTAAAAATAATTTATTTTATTAAAGGAGACTGTTGCAGGGAAACAGCAGAGAGAGTCAAACATGCTACTTTCAGTTTTGACAGCTTAATGAGACTTTAAAACCACAGCTTGCTGATAGAATACAGCCAGAGTGTGTCAGGTCAATTTTCTGTCACATCTTAGACCTCCACAATTCTGTTTCATCTGCCTGGTAACACACTCATGTCTCCCAGAAGGAATAAGTCTGGAACGGTTTGTGTCACTAAAGGTGGTATATCACCGATCTGTGATGCTTGGAGAGTGGTTGGCGATGCAAAATTGTAAGAAAAATGTATTTATAAAATAGGATTGTACAATTTGAAAAAGTTTTATTTAGTTATTTATTATTGACAAGCTTTTTAAACTTGGACATTTGGGGATATAGCTTAGAATGTTTTCTGGCATGAGGTTGTAGCTCACTGGGCTGTGACTAGTTGTCGAGCAGCATTCATGTTGGAGTCCCTCATATGATTCATTTGTTTGCTGTGGCTCCTTGATTGAGTTGCAGAGGTGCATAGCCCTAACAATTAAACATGTTCTACAATTTTCAGTGACAGCACTGTTCTTGAAATAGTCAGTGTCTAACCAGTCTCAAACCTTTATGGTCTGAGACTTTTCTGCATCATTTATATTACTGTCATTATTTTCAGTTCTCAGACTACCTGGAATCACTGAATCTTATCAACACATCTGGATCTGCCCATCACTGCAACTTTCATTAGGCCCGAGCAGCGAAGCGCTGCAAGGACCTATTGTAATTGTAGTGTTTATTATTATTTTTTTTTTTTTTATTCTAGTCCCTCTTTAAGTGGCCTTTTGGGGGCTTTATCATATACGAAAACTCACCAAATTTGGCGGACTCGTCAGGACTGGTGAAAAATTACGTATTTTGGGGGCGTGGCAAAAATCGCCACAAAAACGGCTCAAGAGCGCCCCCTAGAAATTTTCAAAATACCCTCCGCATTGACCTTAGTTTGACGTAGAATCATGAAATTTGGTACACTTGTCCAACTCACCAAGATGCACAGAAAACCCTCTGGCACCAATGTTGTACAATAAATGGTAAGGCGGCCATTTTGGAACGATGACCACATTTTCACCCCTTTTTGGCCGTTTACAGCCTCTGCATTTGAACGAACTCCTCCTATGAATTTCGCTCGATTTGGTTCAAACTTGGCCAGTTTCTTCATAAGGCATGGGGGAACAAACGACATCAAAATTGTGCGTTTTCATGAATGCTGAAGGGGCGGGGCCAGACGTCAAAGTTGGACATCTCGCCATGAAAAACGAAACGCTTACAGCTCTTACACGAAAAGAGTCTAATACATCAAACCTTCAGTTATTGACCCACATCCGGTCCCCTGCAAAACTGTATGGTCAAATCATGACATCACTTAAGCCACGCCCCCTGACAACAGGAAGTGTAAAGTTTTACTTTGAAAGGTCCATATCGGACCCGTGTTACCTAATCAGCGTGACATTGTGTCCAGTGACTAAAGACATGTTGGTGTAACAAGCTTTCCAGCACTGTTCGTTTTGGGTGGAGCAAGTGGGCGTGGCGACATGGCGAAGTAAGACGTAACGCCATCACCATACGTTTGGATCTAAAATCCACAGATTTGATCCGAGGAGTACCAAAATCAGTATGATCGATCATTGCCCACCCCTTGAACAGGTGTTTATGCTAATTAGCAAATCGCTACAGAAACGGCTCAAGAGCGCCCCCTAGAAATATTCAAAATACCCTCCGCATTGACCTTAGTTTGACGTAGAATCATGAAATTTGGTACACTTGTCCAACTCACCAAGATGCACAGAAAACTCTCTGGCACCAATGTTGTACGATAAATGGTAAGGCGGCCATTTTGGAACGATGACCAAATTTTCACCCCTTTTTGGCCGTTTACAGCCTCTGCATTTCAACGAACTCCTCCTAGGGATTTCGCTCGATTTGATTCAAACTTGGCCAGTTTCTTTATAAGGCACGGGGGAACAAATGTTATCAAAACTGTGCGTTTTCATGCATGCTGAAGGGGCGGGGCCAGACCTCAAAGTTGGACATCTCGCCATGAAAAACGAAACGCTTACAGCTCTTACACGAAAACTGTCTAATACATCAAACCTTCAGTGATTGACCCACATCCGGTCCCCTGCAAAACTGTATGGTCAAATCATGACATCACTTAAGCCACGCCCCCTGACAACAGGAAGTGTAAAGTTTTACGTTGAACGGTCCATAACGGATCCCTGTTACCTAATCAGCGTGACATTGTATCCAGTCACCGAAGACATGGTGGTGTAACAAGCTTTCCAGCACTGTTCGTTTTGGGTGGAGCAAGTGGGCGTGGTGACGTGGCGAAGTAAGACGTAACGCCGTCACCATACGTTTGGTTCTAAACTCCACAGATTTGATCTGAGGAGTACCAAAATCATTATGATCGATCATTACCCACCCCTTGAACAGGTGTTTATGCTAATTAGCAAATAGCCTCCATAGCGCCCCCTAGATTATTCAAACTGTTGTATCTCAGTGATACATCATCCGATCTGAACCAGATTTATTGTGCATCATCAGTGAGCCCTTGTGGACACATTGATATGGTGGGCTAACATTTGACTCAAGTGCGCCCCCTACATTATTTCTATAGTTATATCTCAGTGATACATCATCCGATCTGCACGAGATTTATTATGCTTTATCAGTGAACACTTCGACACACATTGATAATGTTATGTAATTTTTTACTCCATAGCGCCCCCTATATTATTACTACAGTTATATCTTAGTGATACATTATCCGATCTGCACGAGATTTATTATGATTCATCAGTGAACGCTTCTACACACATTCATAATGGTATGTAAATTTTTACTCCATAGCGCCCCCTGTATTATTACTACAGTTATATCTTAGTGATACATTATCCGATCTGCACGAGATTTATTGTGCTTTATCAGTGAACACTTCGACACACATTGATAATGGTATGTAAATTTTTACTCCATAGCGCCCCCTATATTATTACTACAGTTATATCTTAGTGATACATTATCCGATCTGCACGAGATTTAATGTGATTCATTAGTGAACACTTCTATACACATTGATAATGGTATGTAAATTTTTACTCCATAGCGCCCCCTATATTATTACTACAGTTATATCTTAGTGATACATTATCCGATCTGCACGAGATTTATTATGATTCATCAGTGAACACTTCTACACACATTCATAATGGTATGTAAATTTTTACTCCATAGCGCCCCCTATATTATTACTACAGTTATATCTTAGTGATACATTATCCGATCTGCACGAGATTTAATGTGATTCATCAGTGAACACTTCTATACACATTGATAATGTTATGTAATTTTTTACTCCATAGCGCCCCCTATATTATTACTACAGTTATATCTTAGTGATACATTATCCGATCTGCACGAGATTTATTGTGCTTTATCAGTGAACACTTCGACACACATTGATAATGGTATGTAAATTTTTACTCCATAGCGCCCCCTATATTATTACTACAGTTATATCTCAGTGATACATCATCCGATCTGAACCAGATTTATTGTGCATCATCAGTGAGCCCTTGTGGACACATTGATATGGTGGGCTAACATTTGACTCAAGTGCGCCCCCTACATTATTTCTATAGTTATATCTCAGTGATACATCATCCGATCTGAACCAGATTTATTGTGCATCATCAGTGAGCCCTTGTGGACACATTGATATGGTGGGCTAACATATGACTCCAGAGCGCCCCCTAGATTATTCAAACTGTTATATCTCAGTGATACATCATCCGATCTGAACCATATTTATTTATCATCATCAGTGAGCCCTTGTGGACACATTGATATGGTGGGCTAACATTTGACTCAAGTGCGCCCCCTACATTACTTCTATAGTTATATCTAAGTGATACATCATCCGATCTGAACCAGATTTATTGTGTATCATCAGTGAGACCTTGTGGACACATTGATATTGTGGTTCAACATATGACTCCAGAGCGCCCCCTAGATTATTCAAACTGTTATATCTCAGTGAGACATCATCCGATCTGAACCAGATTTATTGTTCATCATCAGTGAGCCCTTGTGGACACATTGATATTGTGGTTTAACATTTGACTCAAGTGCGCCCCCTACATTATTTCTATGGTTATATCTCAGTGATACATCATCCGATCTGAACCAGATTTATTGTGATTCATCAGTGAACACTTCTACACACATTGATAATGTTATGTAAATTTTTACTCCATAGCGCCCCCTATATTATTACTACAGTTATATCTTAGTGATACATTATCCGATCTGCACGAGATTTATTATGCTTTATCAGTGAACACTTCGACACACATTGATAATGTTATGTAAATTTTTACTCCATAGCGCCCCCTATATTATTACTACAGTTATATCTTAGTGATACATTATCCGATCTGCACGAGATTTATTATGATTCATCAGTGAACACTTCTACACACATTGATAATGGTATGTAAATTTTTACTCCATAGCGCCCCCTATATTATTACTACAGTTATATCTTAGTGATACATTATCCGATCTGCACGAGATTTATTATGATTCATCAGTGAACACTTCTACACACATTGATAATGGTATGTAAATTTTTACTCCATAGCGCCCCCTATATTATTACTACAGTTATATCTTAGTGATACATTATCCGATCTGCACGAGATTTATTGTGATTCATCAGTGAACACTTCTATACACATTGATAATGGTATGTAAATTTTTACTCCATAGCGCCCCCTATATTATTACTACAGTTATATCTCAGTGATACATCATCCGATCTGAACCAGATTTATTGTGCATCATCAGTGAGACCTTGTGGACACATTGATATTGTGGTTTAACATGTGACTCCAGAGCGCCCCCTAGATTATTCAAACTGTTATATCTCAGTGAGACATCATCCGATCTGAACCAGATTTATTGTGCGTGTGCACCCCTGGTGCGGAGTAGACACGAGAGACTTCGAAATGGCGACCGAGCGGACGAGCTGGAGCTCGCGCGGTCGCCTCAATAAGGTCCGAGCGGCGCTAAGCTGCGAGGGCCTCAATGCTGCTTGTTGTTTTTGGGTTCTGAATGATCGTGTCTTCATTAATGTTTCTCATGGTTCAATTATGGGGGCAAAATGTCACACTGTTAACTCTTGTAATTACACATCAGTGACAAAGAAGTCAAGCAAATGTCTGACATTAATGTTGTTACTGATCTCAGGGATTCAGCCCAACCCAGGTCCCTCCATTAACTACAGTACACCTAATGAGTTTAAAAATATTTCAGGTCTCCGCTTCCTGCATGTAAACACTCGTAGCCTCCTTAAAAAACTAGATGAATTGAAAATCCTAATCAGTTCTTCTGGGGCAGATGTGATCCTTATCTCTGAAACTTGGCTCAACAAATCTGTTCTGAAAAATGATCTGGTAATCAATGAATTCAAGATCTATCGTTGTGATCGTAATAAAAGGGGAGGTGGAGTCGCTATTTACATCAGAGACTCCTTGGCTGCCAAGATTGCGTCTAAAAAAACAATCGCAAACCAGTTTGAGGCTTTAGCTGTGAACATCAGTTTGAAGGGAGGTCAGATCTTAACTGTTGTAGGTTGTTATCGTCCCCCCTCCGCAACACCTGAGGCTCTGTACTCCCTGACTGAATTCATAGGTAACTTAAAACACAATGAGATTGTTATGGCAGGAGATTTCAACATTGATTGGAATAAGTCGACCCCCCTCTGTGATAAATTCAAGGAATGTTGTCTTTCTCTCAATCTAACACAACTTATTGATTCTCCCACCAGACCAAACAAAAAATGTCCTGAAAAATCTTCCACCTTAGATCTGTTTTTCACAAATGCACCTCACAAATTTCCTGGTACAGGTGTATTTGCTAACATTTTGAGTGATCATTCCGTAATAGCAGCTCTTAGATCCACTAAACTTCCACCTGCTAAGCCCAGAATAGTTCAAAAAAGGGATTTGAAACATTTCTGTGAACAGTCATTCCTCTGGGATCTATCCCACTTTGATTGGCAACGTATTCTATTAATCAACGACGTGAACACCGCTTGGAATTATTTTCATGACAGTTTCATTTACTTTGTAAATAAACACGCCCCTTTCCGGCAGTTCAGGATAAAGGGCCGTGACAGCCCTTGGTTTACTCCTGAACTAGCTGACCTCCTGCATAGGAGAGATCATCTCTGGGCCGCAGCAAGAAAATCACACTCAGACACTGATTGGATGAATTTTCGGCAGCTGAGGAATAAATGCACAACTGCCATCAAAGCCGCAAAACGTAATTACTTCTTATCTCAGACCTCCAAAAATCTAAACGATCCTAAAAAATTCTGGAAAACCATCAAATCTCTCTCAGGCATCCCCCAATCATCTGACCTTCCATCACAACTTCTTGTTGACTCTGTTCCTGTGTCAAATAAGCACGAGATCCTGAACTGTTTCAACAAACATTTTGTTGCTTCTAGTTCATTATTTGACACAGTTACAAATGGAAAATCAGCCACTTCATCTAATAATCAAACTTCTACAAATCAAATCCCTCCTACAAGTCAATCCTCAGTTAATCACACCTTCTCTTTTTCTCCGTTCTCAGTCAGTGAGGTAAATAAACTGTTAAATGATCTTGATCCTAAAAAATCTGCTGGTCCAGATGAACTTCCACCTTATTTCTTAAGGCTGGCTGCTCATATCATTTCAGTCCCTGTGACCCACATCTTTAATCTGTCCATAAGCCAAAATTCCATTCCGGATGCTTGGAAAACAGCCTTTGTTCTTCCTTTGCTGAAGGGAGGTGACCCCACCGCACTGAACAACTATCGACCAATCTCTAAACTCTGCATTTTAGCCAAGGTTCTAGAAAATTTGATAAACTCTCAGATCAAAAATTATTTGGACTCATTTAACATCTTACCTCTCCATCAATCTGGTTTCAGGAAAAAACACAGCACAACGACTGCTTCTTTGAAGGTTCTTAATGACGTTGTTGAAGCATTGGATGCTAAGAATTATTGTGCTACACTTTTCTTAGATCTGTCTAAAGCTTTTGACACAGTGGATCATAACATCTTGTGTCATAAGCTCTCAGAAATTGGGTTCTCTGATCACACCATTGGTTGGTTTTCTAATTATCTGTCCAATCGGAAGCAATGTGTTCAGCACAATGGTACTTCTTCCAGTTATTTAACGGTTAAAAATGGTGTACCACAAGGCTCAGTCTTAGGACCAACCCTCTTTACAATTTACATAGCTCATGTAGGTCAGAGCATCCCTGATGCATCCTTACATTTCTATGCTGATGACACAGTTGTTTACTGCCGAGCTAAAACAGTAGCTAAGGCTTTCCAGTCTCTGCAATCTGCTTTTGACATCATCCAGTCAGATTTGTTCCGTCTCAAACTTGTACTAAATGCTGATAAAACAAAAGGGATGTTTTTTTCAAGTAGGAAGTCGGTCCCAGCAGATCTTCCTCTGATTTTATCCTCAAATGGTGTCCCAATTGAGTTTGTTGATTCCTATAAATATTTGGGTATCCTGGTTGATTCACAGCTCTCTTTTAAACTCCACGTGGAAAACCTAGTAAAGAAACTGAAAGTTAAACTGGGTTTCTTTTTCAGAAACAGATCATGTCTAACACTGAATGTTAGGAAACGCCTTGTATCTGTGACTTTCCTCCCCTCCATTGATTACGGTGACATTCTCTACATGAATGCTCCTACAAGCACCCTGCGGATGTTGGATGTTGTCTACCATGGTGCTCTAAGATTCATAACTGGCTGTGATTATCGTACCCACCACTGCACCCTGTATTCACTGGTTAACTGGACATCATTATCCTCACGCAGACTCTTCCACTGGTACATTTTCATCTTTAAATCACTTCTCGGTCTGCTGCCCTCATACATCTCCTCCTACATGTCTTTACGTGAGTGCAGCTACAGTGTGCGCTCTCAGGACATGATCACCTGCAGTGTTCCGTCAGTGAGGACTGAACTTGGAAAAAGGGCCTTCTCCTACTCCGCTCCTGCTTCCTG
>JBBPBX010006107.1:39237-69632 GCA_038048925.1 Garcialebias charrua
AAACATTTAATGAACATAATACTGTCCTGAGTTTTTTGCATACTAGTATAAAAAAAGAGTATAAAAAGTATAACTAAAATAAACTAAAGGTTTCTAGCATTGACATTTGCAAAGTGGCAAAGCAGCGTATGAGTTAATGTGCACAGTATATGTATGAGGTAGTAGTTGATGTTGTTATAGAGGCAAAAAGTGGCATATGCAGTAAGGCACATTGGGCATCCCTAAATAAGACCGTTCAGAGCACACTGTATATGTATCAGCAGTGGTGTAGATATTAGAGTAGTGTAAATGTAAACAGTAGTAATTAAATGTAAGCAGTAGTAATAAAAGTAAACAGTATTAATAAATGTAAACAGAGAATGTAAACAGTATTATGATTATAGGCAGTGATGTAATACAAACATTAGTGCAAGTATGAGAAGTAGTGCAAACTGTATGAGCACATGACCGAGAGTTTAGTGAATAACCCGTTTGATGACACAGAGTCCAGTGTTAAAATCTTTGTGTTGTGGTAATGTGTGAGAAAGTTTTAGTGTTAAGGCAGTTCAAATGGGAGGGGGGGCAGAGCAGGCAGAGTGTTTAGCATCCTGACTGCCTGATGAACAGAGCTGTCTCTCAGTCTGCTGGTTCGAGCCTGGAGACTCCTCAGTCTCCTCCCTGATGGCAGTAGTCTGAAGCAGCTGTGTAGTGGGTGTGTGTAGTGGGTGTGTGTATAACCTGTATAAATAAAGGGTGAATGAATACTGTTAAACTTCTTAATGTGACCAACCTGCCATCACTGTGAAAGTGATCTGGACCAGTCCAGCTGTGTTGTTTACGACGCTGACCCTGCCGATTGGCTCGTTCGGGTCGCTCAGTGTGGGACATTCTTTCCAAGTCTACATTAAGAAAATTTAGAGCAACAGTGAGACTGCGTACAGAATGTACAGAAAACAGAAGCTAAGTGAGAAGAAAAAAAAATGTGTAAAAGATTCATAGTAATAAAAATATTTTTATGGTTAAACATGATGAAAGTTACATGGAAAAATAAAATATTTTTTATGTCTGTAGCTTAAGTTTTCTGTTACTACATTTTACAAGATTTATTTGACAATCGTGCATGCACAAATGTAAAGGTTAAACTTGCAGTAAACAAACCCCTTTGCTATAAACATGATCTTATCTTATGATTATCTTATTTTGTGTCTTTCAAATGTTGCCACCAGCAAATGGAAACATTTGCTCACAGAGACAGATCATTTCATTTTCGCACAATGCTGTAAGGAGACACGGTATTTAGAAACACTCAGTGGCACACAGCTGTGAAATGAACCGTGACTGCAGGAAAACTGACGACTAACAGAGTGCGATCTCTAGGAAATAAAAGAGCACTTGACTTTCTAAATGCGACATACTCAAGATACTTAGACTAAAAAAAGGGGGAAAGCAGATGAAGACAGAGAAAATATGAATCCAATCCGACGCAGTGCGGGTGAAAATACTTTACCCTGAGAGTTACCACACAGCAGAGGAGCAGACGGTCTGTTTACGAACAGACAGCCTGTTTTGCATACGAAGCTGTTACATTCCTGAAAACTTGTGCCCCCAGTGAGATGTTGTTTTTGTCTAGCTTAGAAAAACTCTTCTAAAAAAGTACAAATTGAATATATTTCAACTCGAGAAAAGTCCATAAATGCAGATAAACTCAAACGAAAACTGGAGAAAAATGACTCCTTGTCTTGTCAGCTGATGATTTGTTAAAGGGCCAGGAAAAAAGTCAGCCCAGTTAGCAGCCTGCCCGGCCCCGTCTACGTTGACGACAGCCTTGTTTTTCTGGGAACTCCCAGGGAACTAGAGCTGGAGAGAGGACTGTGGTTTGCTGGTGAGAAAGAGTGAGTTGACTGGTTTGTGTCCAAGCTGAGGAAGTTACCAACTGAGAAAGGGAATCTGTGGCCTCTCTCCATTCATGGGAGCTGACAGCTGGATAAAAACACAATGAGTTTCTTTTAATGCTTCTCTTTCTTTTGACCTTTTCAGTTTAGTGGCAAAGCTGGAGTGTATTTAGGAGAAACACCCTTCCTCATGCTACATTTCAAGTCTCTAACTCTTCCGTTTGCTTCTCCTGACATGAACTCTTCTCGTGACATAGAGAGCTATAAATATGGCCGCTACCCGAAAAGGAGTAGGAAGGGACGGTACACTAATTCACATTCCTCTGGAGTGAGCATTTCCCTGTTGATTGCAGTCTCCTTTTCTAAGGAGCAAAATCAATGGGCCTCATGCAAGAACATGTTCGTATTTTTATCCTAAATTTCTCTTACTTTTGTTCGTACGAAGCATTCGTACGAACATGCCACGTCAGATTCAACAAACTCTTCTACCCTCAGGAAAAGTGTGTAAATGAGCTGCGTACGTATGATGAATTCCACCTGTTCTATTCACCTGCGCGTGCACGCAGAGAGGTTATTTACATAATTCCCACCCCTCAAAACACCATATAAGGCTACGTTTCCTGCCTCAGAGAGCAGAACGGTCCGTTCATAAAATGACAGCGAAAAGTAAAAAGAAGAACTGTACAGGTGCGGAGATTGAAGTTCTGCTCTCCTTGATCGAGAAAAGAAAATCTGTCCTTATTAGCAGCATCACTCATGGGAGTAAATGACCAGCTAAAGCCAAAGAATGTTTGTTTATAATAAATGTGGACCTTAAAATTACACACGTCCTGGTGGCTCACTGGGTAAAGCATTGCGCCGTTAGGTGCTCCTAACCTTATCGAGACCTCGTGGGTTCGATTCCCACAAGGTATGACTATTTTTTTTCCTTCTTTCTTTAGATTATTTATTCATTCCAGATTAAAAAGACTTTATGCTTCATTTCTTGTTGTATTGTAAATAGTTTTCTTGTGTTTTTTAAATCTGGAATGAATTAAAAGGAGAAAAAAAAAACGTTGTCCCATGTGGGAATTGAACCCATAAGGTTCGGAACTGCGACGCAACGCTCTTCTCATTGAGCTATCTGAGATCTATGACTGCGACAGGAGGAGGTCAATGTAAAGTCTGCGTTACCGAAGTCTGCGTTACCGAGACAAATTAAACTTAAATTAATTCATAATTTAAGTTGGTTTCAGTTTGAGATCTTCATATTAATATTGTAGTGTTAGAAAACGGCATTGATAACAAATTGATTTTAATTTAAATACTTTAATCCGTTAGTCATTATTACATTTAAAATTATAATTCGACTTCAAACAGAACCTATTGTCAAAAACAATTGTGGTGCGTGACTTTTTTAAACTCTAAATATTTTCTAAATAACGAAATATGAAGTTATTAGTGAAGAAATTCCGTCTGGATAACAGCAGACTGTCTGCTCGTAAAATATACGACAGGTCTGGACCACACGTAAATTTTGTTCGTATCTGAAAAAAATCTTAGGATACGAAAACATTGTTGAATGCCACAAATGCTCCTAAATCACTTGTACGCACAATTTAAGAACAAATCTGTGCGTACGAACGGTTCTTGCATGAGGCCCAATGTCTCCAAGCACCATACGATAATGTAAGTTTACCAAATATAGTCTTTTAACTTGTGAAAGAGTTTCCGTCAAAGGCATTTTGAAAAGTCGTTCAAGACATGCTATGGTCATTTTTAAAATAAGAACAGAGTTCAAATTATAACTACAATTAATGACACTTATCATTAACATGTTACGGTCAGAGACTCAGTTGGTAGAGCTGTTGCCTCTCAACAAGAAGGCCTGATCCAATTCCAGCTGGGGACCTTTCTGGGTGGAGTCTGCATGTTCTCTCTGTGCATGCATGGGTTTCTCCGGGTATCCCGGTTTCCTCCCACAGACCAAGAACAGGAACTCTAAATTGTCCCTAAGTCTGAGTTAAGAGTGTCAATGGCTGTTTGTCTCTTTTGTCTCTGTGTCCCTGTGATGGACTGAAGACCTGTCCAGGGTATCCCTCGCCTCACACACTGCTGGAGATGGGCACTAGTGACCCTCGCAACCCAACAAGGAAGAAGCACGTAAAGATGATGGAAGCATGGATGGATGGATGGATGGATGGATATATGGATGGATGGATGGATGGATGGATGGATGGATGGATGGATGGATGGATGGATGGATCACCAAATTAAAAATGTCTGGGTTCAGATAAAAGATTAATTTAAAAAGAAACTGAACGTACTTTAGCTGGAACCAAGGTAATCAAGTCAGTAATAAAAAATACAATATTCTACTGGAATTACATGAATAATGTGAAATTTATGTATTTTAAAGAGGATTAATAATTAGCTGAGAGAAGAAGCTAGAAGATTAAACAAGTTCTGCATTTATGACACTTGGAAGAAACAAAGAAACAACAAAAAAAGAAAGACTTGTCAAACTGCTGTCAATGTCATGACAAGCTGCAGTTCTTTTAGGTGGTGACAAAAGTGTGTCCAAATGTTATATGAAACAAAAAATAAAAAATTAAACAGGAAAACAAACTTCAATCTAGATTTGACAAATAATTTTAAAACCTAAATTTAACCATTTAAAAAGTTGTTACATTTAAAGCTATGTCTTTAAAACAGGTCTTCAAATGTATGAATTTGATTTGATTTGATGCTTATTCATTCATTTTAAAAGAACAATACAAGACAGTTTCATCAGATACAAGAATACAAGTAGGATAAAATGAAGGGAGCAGAAAGAAGATGAAATCTTATTATATCTGCCCCTTATTTCACAGTTTGTTCAACCAATGATAACCTTCAAACTACATCACAGAATGAATAATTCTACTTAATTTTTCTAACTGTAATACACAAACTACATCACAAAATGAATAATTCTACTTAATTTTCCTAACTGTAATACACAAACTACATCACAAAATGAATAATTCTACTTAATTTTCCTAACTGTAATACACAAACTACATCACAAAATGAATAATTCTACTTAATTTTTCTAACTGTAATACACAAACTACATCACAAAATGAATAATTCTACTTAATTTTTTCTAACTGTAATACACAAACTACGTCACAAAATGAATAACTCTACTTAATTTTTCTAACTGTAATACACAAACGCACTAAGCTACATCATAAGTACAACATAAGTGTAATACACAAACACACTAAGTTACATCATATATAGTTTTTGAGCAAGTCCTTTTTGACCTTTTTCTTAAATGTATACATTGATTTTGCATTTTTAACATCACTCTCCAGAGCATTCCACAATCGAACTCCCTGAATTGAGGTAGACCGTCCCTTTAAGCTGGTTCTGAATTGTGGTTTGATGAATATCTCTGTCCCTTTGAGATTGTAACAACTTTGTCTTTTTATAAAATTTCTTTGGATATTTAAAGGTAATGTGTTATTATGAGCCCTATACATAACTGATAAAATACTATATTCTACCAATTCCTGGAATTTCAATAAGTTTAGCTGAAGAAACAAGGTGTTTGATGGGTGACTGAAATGTTTTCTGGTGATTACTCTTACAGCTCTCTTTTGTAAAATAAAAACAGGCTTTGTAATTGTTTTGCACGCTTTTCCCCAAACCTCAATACAATAGATTAAGGTTTGGGGAAAAGCGTGCAAAACAATTACAATTAATGATCTGCGAAACACTGTCATGATACAAAACATACATTATTAGCCCCTGTTCCTTAGCGCTCTTTCATTAGCTGCCTCCTAAAAACATTATGGATTAATTCATTCAACCTTTATTAATACAGGTTAGTCTCATTGAGTCTTGAGGACTGATTTTCAAGAGAGACCTGTTTTAAACAAAAAACACAGATGACAACAATAGACAATCATGTAAAAGCATATAAAATCTAAAGTAAATAGAAAAAATGGTTAAAAAACAACAGCTATATTATAAAGTGATGCAAAATACGAAAAACAGTATTAATAAAGAATTACAGCAAGTACCGGTATCTAAAGAAAGGCTTAAAATGTAAAGCTGTGACATTACACTAAGTTGTTTTAGCCAAGTCTATCTAATAACTGACAACTGTTTTTCATGTTTGTGCATCTGTGAGCTAATGCTCCTTTATATGCTTTATTATACACATGACAGCATGTACACATGCTTCCTATAATGAGTTTTATGGAGCTGAAGGGAGTCTTGTTTGTACAAACTAAGCCTGTCAGAATCATTCAGAGAAAACTACAGCATTAAATCCATTAGCGATGAAATGTTCCATGATAGTTCTGGCTTTAAGACTGACAAAGGAAAAATTCCCTTCCAAGAATCCATTATATTTTGTGACAAGAGAGGTCAGTCCTCAACCCCTTTTCTCCTCTACTGGAGAACAAAATGCCAAACAAACTGATGGACCCTTAATGGTGTCAACACCTTATTATGAGGTAATAATGTGACCTGATTACCTTTAACACGTACAAAAAAAGGCAATTTTACCGTACTTGCTTTAAATGAGATTAAATTCATATGGCAAGTAAAAATGTGTGAAGAAAACTTGTAAAAACTTTGACAAACTTAGCATCAAACTTGAGGTGAGTGTTGAGATGTGTGGATCTTACTGGGCCATTAGCACCGATACCAAACTGCTGTTGTCAAGGGGAACAAATGTTGAAGCTGCTCATATACAAACAAACTTTGCCTTGCAGCCTTACTTGTCAAACATGCACATCTGTGCACATCTGTTCATGTAAACAGACTCAGACAGCTGGATGAATCTAAGCTCACTGAAAAACATACATTAAAAGACTGAAGTTTCAATTTAATACATCATCACCAACCACATACTAAAAAAGTGGCAGGACATAATACTGTACACAACAAGTCATCCATTAAACAAATTTAATGGATGTTGCAGAGGGAAATATCCACCCAAGGCAAAGAAAGATCCAATTTATTCAAACCTTTATATCAACCAGAAGGATTCTGCTGGGAAAAGGAAGCTCAGACGTTGGTAATGTACTCATTTACATTTACAAAAGACAGTTTTGCTGGAGGTATCCACAAAACATAAGTCATGGCCTAATAATGACCTCACAAATCTTTAACCCCTCTGAAAAAATATGAGGGATAACAAGAAGAACTGTGTTTGTGTGTGTGCGGACCGTGTAAGCTGTCATCAAAAGGATCTTCATCCAGCATGAGGTCATTATCATCCAGATCTTCAGTTCCCGAAGAGTTCAGGTTGTTCAAGATATTCTGAGAACCACAAAAATTGTACATACAGTGCATTCTGTGAGTACATTTGAATCATTATATCAAGCTGCTTTTAGACTAAGTACTCTAAAAGTCATGCACAAAAAGATTTATGACAGATGACAAAAAAAATTATGATATGCAGTCTTTGCCTGGATTTAATTAGGCTCATGCTTGCTTTTTGAGTGACATGTCATTTGGAAGCTTATTGAATTACTGAGGTGAACTCTTGTCACTTTGCACACAAATATCACAGCTCTACATTAATATTTATTCAAACCCAATCAAGTTTTTTTTCTCCACCATTAGATAATTAGAAACAATTCATATGGCTCTATTTTTTTTTCTTTCCCTTTGACGCAACTTTAATAATATTCTCTGCTTCCAACAGAAAGATAGCGTCATTTTATACATTGACATACAAAAAGCAGAAGAGGCTTTGGAAAAACTAGAACCCAGTTATGAATGATAATGCAGGGTGCTTTGAAAGCCCAATAAACACTGCTCAACATATCATTTTCAAATATTCAGCCAGTTGTTGCTCTGTACCAAATATTTCAAAGCATACCCAAAAGCAATGAAAAATAATCAATAGTTTAAAGCTATTTTTATTAAGGCATTTTCTGTGCTTTAAGAAACTAAACTGGCTGAGCTTTGACTAGAAGACACAAGCCGAAAATTACCATAGTCATTAAAGAATATCTCGTGTTGCACAATAACTGACTGGGGCTGAGTGTTTCAGACTCGATGATGGAAGACTAATGAAAGAAAAAGAATCAGTTTCTGTAGTCTTCCAAATACTGTCAGAGAAGATAGGAGAAATCTGTGCAAAAGTAAACATTTCACATCTGATTTATTCCCTCTTACTCAGTATTCTGTGGTTTACTGCTCCCATTTTACCTCTGCCCTGTTGCGTCCTTTGCAATAACCTTATACTGTAATCCCCATCTTCAGAATGAAAATAATTAACTTAAAGATAAATAATTTATGAAAGGATACATTAAAATTTGAATTTCAAGTTGTTTATTTTAATCTGAGTTGGTTCAGTGAAATGGATGCTTTTGGTGTCTGCTATTTATTCCCAGTTTTCTGGTTCTTAGAAATAAACAAACAAAAGGATTGTGATCTAGAGCTGACACAGGAACCCTTCTTGTGTTGAGATGCTTTAGCTTTTTACACCTTTGACACCGTTTCTTCAATCGTGAAACTGTGTACAAAGCAGATTCTATTGTTTCTCGATGAAAAACCACAAACACTAAATCCCATAAAAAGCAATGGTTAAAAAAAACCCTGTTAAGTGGTTTTAAATTGTACATGTTTATGTAGGAAGGTCAGTTAGTACCAGACCCTAATCCACCATGAGTCTAATGTCATATTTTTAACAAAAACAAACCTTGATTATAAACTCTTGTGAGAACTATATAGTAGTCCCTCACTACTTTGCAGTATGTTTTTTGCAAACTCGCTACTTCGCAGTTTTTCAAAGTAAGATTGGACATGACACACAAGTGGCTGATTGGTGGATAAGCCTCATGATGGGCATGGAATTATAATTCAAAATAAATTATGTTAAAATATTTAACACCTGCTGCACCTGTGTGCAGCCTATAGCTGCAGGAGAAGCTTCCTCCTGCAGAGTGTCTTATGTCCGCTCTGCAGCGGAGAAGTGGGCGTGGCCGAGAGCGCTGACAGAGAGCAGCCAGAGGCAGAGAGCAAATGTCATGACATTCTGTGCTCTTTTGGAACATTTAGCATTCAGAAACATTGTTTAACTTTAGCATATTGCAAGAGTGTGGGAAGGGTTTGAATACTAAAATAAACTACTACTTACTACTTGTACTACTATTCCTACTTCACAGTTTTTCACTTATCGTGGGGCTTCAGGGTACGGATCCCCTGCAATAAAAGAGGGACTACTGTTTATGTACGGTATATCTGAGTTGAAGCAAAACAAATGTTGCAAAAAGGAACACAACTTTCATACCAGATGTATAAGACACATAGATATGTAATTTTATAGTTGTGAATTTTGTTAAATTGGTATATTGTAGGTGTATTGCTGAGACCACTGAACAGATCTTGGTCTTTCAATGATTAGATGTAATATTAATTTTGTAAATTACTTTTGTGATTATATAAAAAGTACCTCATTTGTCAGAAGGCAGTGATTGTGTCTTGTATAAAAATCTAAGCTGCTACAGAAGAGGTAAGTTTTCCAGAACAATTTGCCATCACGTTACACCCCATTTAGACATGAACCTGCTTTGTGACTGAAAACCTGAGCTGAACTTGGAAGTAACCTCACTAAGTTGTTAACTCTGCTTTGTACAACAGGCCTCGCCATGGGAAGTACACATCATAAAGCAAAGGTACCCATTGTAAATATGTAGAAAAATACAAATGTGTCAAATTGTATCTCATAAAGCGAAAAGAGCTTTGCATATATAGTGAAGAGGTGAATAATCACATAAAATAGAACTGACTCAAATCACTCCTGAAAAGGGATGCATCTCATTTAAAACCTGGTAATGTGTGTGTATATATGTATGTATACACACACACATTGTATATGAAGCTAATACTTCAGAACAGGGACGGGAAAAAAATTTCCTCAGAGGGTCAAATCAAGATATTTCAAGCAATTGAAGGGCTGCATAGAGAACAATTATTTCTAAAATAATTTGTAGCATAGTTAGTAAGCATATGAACATATCTCTCCAAAATTCTTTAGGAATATTATGCATACTTTCTGTAAACGGGCTCTTGTGACAATACATTTGTTAGCCTAAATATGCAACAAAAATGTTGTGTAATTTTAGTTGATAAAGTTCAGTCTAGTTCTGGAAATAGGAGTTAAAAAAAGGTTTTAGGCTACCTTAATCCTAAAGTTTTCTATGTACTTTTTCCAATAAATTTAATTTAAATTTCCTTAAGGTTTACTGATAAATGCAGGTTTTTAGCAACATGTTCAAAAGTTGTTGTGTTTTCAGTTAGGAATATTGGGGGCCGGATGGAGATTGTCCAAAGGCCAATTTTGGCACTTGTGCCATATATTGCCTATGTCTGCTTTAGAACCACTAACAGGTTAAGTAAAAGCAGAGCACATGAGAATACAGTATATTGTAGATTTTTCAAAAAGACTTGCACAATGATTTGTGCTCAACATTCTTTGATAACAGTAACACACTGCAGTCTCTGTTTCTGTAAAGAAAAGCTGCAGATCAATTTTCAACATATTGTTTTGGTTGAAAATTCCCAACAGTCCTAATTATTATTATTATTATTTTAGGTCCAAGAAACTCTGAAGAACAGAAAAATATTACAGTGTATTGTGATTCTCTAGACGAATCGATTTTAAAAACTTGTGGTTCGTTCTCAATGATTTCACTGCAGAAACTGCAAAATTATGTTCAAAGCCTCAACTGTTTGCTTGAAGAATAACAATTTTACGGTTAAACAAAACTCATTCAGGCTGATCCAATCTAATAACAATCACCATAAAAGAGTCAAACAACTTTAAGGTGCAATACGGTCATAGTTTCTTTACACAACTTCAGTGCAGTAAACTTATTTGGATTATTGTCAATAATTACAAGTTTAAATAAACACTTACCGGTAACAAGAAAATGAAGGTGCAATTTTAAAAAGCCAAGTTTAGTACCCAGATTACTGTATTTTGTTTTTGAATCAAGTGTTACTGTTAATTGGACATTGACTTCATTCAAAAATAAATATTTTAAAACTATTATTTCTGATAATGTTGTGCACGGGAAAACATCCAGGGCCAGACTGTAGGGAAGGCATACTGAGTGAGATTGTTAAATGAGTAATGGCAGCTGCAGTAGAGAGTAAAATAGAGTTGGAGAACCTTTGAATCAGCAGTACCGGTATGTTATTCTAAGATTTATCTCTTCATATATTCTTTTGTTTTGTTGACAGAATAACAGGATGCTGTCTGTGCCAGAGTGAATATACTGTGTGGATGTGAAGAAACTCAGATATGAATTGACATAATAAAAAATATAACCTCGGCCACAAATAAACTGACCTTATAATAAAAAACAAAAAGTGTCAACACAGCAGGTCCTCAGGTTGGTTGACTATTTCAGATGTTTGTGCCGTTTACACATGGCAATGTTTCATCACTACAAAGTGGGAGTATGTAAAACATATTGTACTAAAGTAGAGATTTGGTCCTCTTGAAAATGAGAATCACTGATTTTATTTTTAATTTTTTTTATTTAATTTTTATTAAATTTATTCATTTTACATACCGGTAAATAAAAAACAACGTTTAAACATACAGTGAGGAATATAAAAGACATCAAATGAAAAGTGGCAGAGAGAAGAAATAATATTATAGTATCTGCCCCTTTTTTCAAAAAACAAAAGAACAAAAGCAAACTCAATCCAAACAATTAACTCAAGCAATGTTTTTCAAGTAATTGAATAAAAAACGTCTTTAGTTGACTAGAAAATTACTAATAGAATGGATTTAACTAAAGATTTTCGTATTTTGTTAACAACTTAGATTTTGATCATTTTTTTAAACACGAGCATATTTAACATTGTTTTCCAAATTGTTCCATAAGTCAATTCCCTGTATCGAAACAGTCCGACCCTTCAAACTGGTTCTATACTGAGGTTTTGCAAAAATCTCAGTTCCCTTAAGACTATAACAAGACCTTCTCTTGACAAAAAACATTTGAACGTTTGGAGGCAGTAAGTTGTTTTGAGCTCTATACATGACTAATGAAATATTATAATCCACCAAATCATAAAATTTCAATAACTTAAGTTGGTTAAATAATATATTGGATGGATGACAATAAGGTTTTCCTAAAATAATTCTCACAGCTCTTTTCTGTAAAATAAAAACAGGCTTTGTTATAGTTTTAAATGCCTTCCCCCAAACTTCAACACAATAAATTAAATGTGGAACAAAAATGGTATTATATAACAAATACAAAGCTGTCTCATTCAAAAAATCTTTAACTTTATACAGTACCATTTATTATTTATTATTTTAATCAATTTTTTGCATACATCAATAATGTAGATGCTTAAAGACCGTGTAAAGTAAAATTAAATTTGTGTTTTGAGTTTGTCACACGGCATAAATATGTGTTATTAATCACCCATATAAATCTGACTGATTAAAAACATTGTTTACCTTATAAAATTAAGTCTCAAATATAAGGAAAAAACATGATTTTCCCAGGGTCTGGAACGGTGGGGGCGTGTCAGCGCGTGGGCGTGGTTTCAGCGCAGTTCTGCAGCTCAGAGCAAGTAGGAGGACCCTCTCGCTCAGAGCTGAACTGTGTGTGGAGGAGGAAGACAGGTTCATCAGTAAACCTGCTCTGTTTGCTCCTTTTTCCAAGAGTTACGCTGTTTTTAGTGCACAAACAACTCTGGTTTTATTTTAAAAGTTGAGGACACAACTATAATTCATAACTCCGCTGTTATGTGTTTAGAAGATGAGCGGACTCGCGCGGCTGCACCCGGTCCGACCCGACACATCGCATGCGGGGGCTGTGTTGGTGATTAAAATAAAGAGTAATCACGTTGATAACTAAGTATGCAATGGACCTGTCGCATTTTCTTAGCAAAAAAGGAGCTTGTGAACTTGTAGGGCACAGGCTTAGCAATAAAAAAAAGAAAGAAAGAAAAGAAACAGGAAAGGCGGCGGCGGTGTCCGGAGGCTGAGGAGGGAGACGGTCAGTAGCAGGTGCCCTGACCATTAAAACATCCAGGGAAGATGCAGGAACGAGGCATAATTGATTAGCTAGCTAACAATGAACAAAATATCTATGCTATTGCTATCTGATGCTATCTGCGACTCGCGAGTGAACGGCTCCACCCATGCGAAGAACAATTTATATGACTGGAGCAGCAGGGGGTAGGGCTATACTAATGAGGACCGCGTGACGAAACGCGGTCCCGTTTAAAACACGCCTAAAAAATCCTGAAACACACATATCTTTATACACAGTTTCATGTATAACTCCAAAATTAATTGAGCTACAATTTTGAAACTTTTTACTCATTTACAACATTACAATTATCACATTTATAATGTTTATTTAAGAAAATGTTGAAATTCACTTTACACGGTCTTTAAAAAATGTATCTAAAACAAAAACGTCAAATTAGATGATTATAATTTACCTTTTATTCTGAATCAGTGTCTAATAATATACTGTAGGTTAGCTTGAGCAAACATGCTACTAAATGTGACAATACGTATAGTCAACATATTAACTACATTTTGCCAATAAAAGTTATTCCTTCATGTGTCCTTGAAGTGACAATTTTAAACAACATGCTGGTGATTGAAGGGAGTTACTCGCAAAGTTTCTTTAAAAAGTTACTTTTGTCTGTTTGGATAAGCAGGTGTTTTAAGCCGCCATTGGTGAAACAGCAAAGCTGGTGAATTGGCAGCATTTTCCATAAATGACTGCATTCTGCAGACAAAAGGCTTAAGAACTTCATTCATTTAAAAACTAATGGCTTTACTTCTCTTAACCTGAAGCTACAAAGGACAAAGAAATATAGATATATTTATATAAGTAAATGAGATAGGAAAACACTGTCACATTTTTGTATTGTAGTTACAACAACAAAAAAACTAAAGGATTATATAATTGGGTGTCCTTTGTTTTGTTTTGTTTTCTACTTAAAGTTTTTGCTAGAGAATAAGGATTATATGAGACAAAAAAAAATCCAAGGTAATTTGGTGACATTTAAAATTGTACAAAATCAGATTTGAATACAAAGCTTTTTTATGTCTAAAATTTGACCTTTTTCTCCCATACAAACTATAATCCAACTATAACTGTGATAAAATTTATTTTATAAATATAAAGAATGCTCTTGTAATATTATTACTTTGAAGAACACTATTCTTTTTGGGTGCACTTTATGCAGATACCATATTTTCCGGCCTTTAAGTCGCTCCGTCACATAAGTCGCATTAGTCCAAGTATGTCCAATAAAGTGGAAAAATCCATAAACGTGTCGCACCTCCGTATACGTCGCATCTATTAGGCGTCACCGCTGACGCGTCGCGTATGTTACGCGTCACCGCAAATGGCCACAGGAGCATGCACGGTAGGACTTTAACAAGATTAACACTTAAAAACAATTATTTGTTTACTGAAAATTATAGCAAAGATGTGTCTGAACTGAACTTTTCCTTTGCACGTAATGGTCAAATAAGCTGAATTTTTTTTTAAATAGTTTCGCTATTTCGCGTGCTGCGTGAGCGGATACGCTTCATTTCTTTAAAATTTAACAATATAAACAACTAAAAATAAATATTTGTTGGCTGACATTATAGTTAAAGTGTTTCTGAGCTTAATTTTTCCTTAATAAATTCAAGTAATCGTCAAATCAGCTGGATTTAAATTGTTTCGCTTTGAAGGTCTTCCAAACGGTCGCGCGCGCTGCGAAAATAAATTATAAATAAATCGAATTTTCGCTCAAACATCTCCTAAAGATAACTTGTGTTAAGATACTACTGTTTACATTCACTGTTTACATACTACTGTTTACATTCAATGTTTACATTTATTAATACTGTTTACATTCAATGTTTACATTTATTAATACTGTTTACATTTATTACTACTGTTTACATTTATTACTACTGTTTACATTTACACTACTTTTATATCTACACCACTGCTGATACATATACAGTATTCTCTGACCAGCCTTATTTAAGGATGCCCAATGTGCCTTACTGCATATGCCACTTTTGCCTCTATACCAACATCAACTACCTCATACATATACTGTGTACATTAACTCATATGCTGCTTTGCCACTCTTTGCAAATGTCAATGCTAGAACCTTCAGTTTATTTTATAGATATACTTTTTATACTTTTTTTATACTACTATGCAAAAACTCAGGACAGTATTACACTTTTATTATTTCATTTTATGCTTATGTTCATTAAATGTTTAGTGTTTTAGTGTTGGTGTAAATTTTCATACTTTTATACTACTATGCAAAAACTCAGGACAGTGTTACACTTTTACTATTTTATGCTTATGTTTATTAAATGTTTCAGTGTTTTAGTGTTTAAATGGTTACTGTTGCACCGAGGGACTGAGAGAAACGCAATTTCAATCCTGTGTATGTCCTGTGCATATTGCAGTTCTGACAATAAAGTTGACTTTGACTTTGTGTAAACGTCCATCCAGTGATTACTTTATGTAAGTTTCATCAAAATCTGTTGTGTGGTTCATCAGCTATTTTGCTAACAAACACTAATTCAGGCCTACCTCCAGAAAGCAGGAGGCCGTGCTGCGACAGAGTGAGTCCGAGCAGAGAAGTCGGTGGATCATAGCGGCCGAAAGTGGTACTGCACCCTTTTTTTTTTTCGTCAGAATGAATGGAAAAGGTCATATCTCAGCCAAAAATTGGTCTAAAAAATATGGGGAAAAATCCCTAAATATGTCGCTTCACCCTAAAAGTCACAGGACATGAAAATTAGTTTTAAAAAACTGTGACTTATAGGCTGGAAAATATGGTAGTAATGGAAATTATAATATCCAACATAGAAAAACGGCCTCATGTCAATTAAATAATGTGCAGATGAACCTCATTTCCCTTACATCCCAAGTTTTCCTGTCCACATGACTATTAAAAATCTGTTGGGGCATACAGTCAGACAAAAATGTTAACAAATGACTGCAAAGTTTGCATAAATGTGAATGCAAATGTAGTCATAATGCCATGTATTACAATCTAATTTCCCTGTACTGCAAGTTTGTGAAGGTTAATAGCGTTATAATGTTTGTGATGGATATGATCAGTTCCACTATGTGGTTTGTTAGGAGGTTAAAGTTAATCATGCTTTTAAATGTTTATTGTATTTTTTGTGTACGGTATTATGAATCTAGTAAACTTTTCTGTTCAAGGGCAAAAAAGAGGTAAATATTAGATAGCTTGATTTGATACAGTACAACATGTTTTAGTACACTATGTTACGAGTATCAGTCTGTTTGACAAAGTTTTAAAATAAATAATAAAATTTAGTGGAAGTTATTAGAATCCACAGGTGCTGTATTGCAGGTACAGTATTATTTTTTTCATTATTATTACAAGTGTTTCTTCTGCAACAAATGAATCAATAGTACACAATGATTATCACAATGTTTAAAGCAACTTTATTAGCCTATAACCTTTAAATGTGTTTAAATACCTTTAAAAATATGTCCACTTCTGAGGATATTGTTGATATATTCAGCTGAAGCTTAGAAAACATGCAGTGATTGTGAAATGTAGCTCTCAATTTCAGTGCTTGTTTTGTAAAGCTGGTATTGTGCTCATCTGCATGGCACATAATGGGAATGTTATTATGAGCTCTGGAAGCCCACTCCTTGATTTTGCACTGAGCTATATGAATGCAAAAACAGCCACAAATCAACACAAAAAAGGGGTTGCATACACAAATGAGAAACGCTTTCAAGCACAACCACAGTGGCATGCCAAGGGTGCACAGTGCCTCCAAGTGGTCTGAACAAGCCACTACAGATTGGTAATTTGTGTAGTAGTAGTAATTTGTGTGACAGGGAATGTGCATCTAATCCTCTCACGCACACAAGAAGGACATAAGACAAGTTTCAGAGTTATAAATGCTATTACCATTGTTTTATTCATCAAGCCTCTTGTTCCAAAATAAGACTGAATGCTTTTTTTTGTCTTTCTCCGTGGCATTTAGTCAGAGCATGGAATGTGCAAGGGACATTGTATTCATGAAACCCTAACATGAATTGTGGTGGCATACACTGTTGCATCAATTGATGCCCGTGCCATATTATATTGTACAAATTCTCAAAACCTTCAGATCAATTTGGACAGAAACACTGCTTTGAGTCAGAATTATTGTTGTGTCTCTTCAGCTCATTACAAACAACAATTTACCCATTGAACAAGGGAATGATGAGGAGAGTGGTACAAACAGATGGAGAGGAAATGGCAGTAAAAAAGGGTGGGGATAGAGGGAGCTCAGTGCATCCAATTACCGTAAGTGGATTCATTTCCTCTAATCAAATAGCTCAGTTAAATATCTCACAAGCAGATTCCCCATGGAGCTGATCTTCACACATCAGCAATCAGCTTCTACATTTCCCTTTCTCCATCTTTCTGTTTTGGCCATTTTCCATTTTACTCTATTTTCCCATCCAGCTTCCACTTACTCATCAGTCTTTTCCTAACCAATAGCTGCATTGCTGCTGCTTTCTTCACAGACCAGGGATTTGTTGATGTTATTGCATGAAAGTACTTTTCTGATCATTTCATGGGTGTTGAATTACATAGCATCACCCAAGGGTGGAAACGATAGTTGCCACAGATTCAGGAACAGCTTGTGGTCATATTCATAGGTGAATGGGATTAGCCCAGCTATGACGATACAGTATTTAGGTACTATAATGATAACTAGATTTGTATCTTTGCATCCAAGCTACTACATGAATTTGAGTTGCAAATTTACTTAAAGCTCTGCTGACATCATCTTTTAACTTTCCATAAAATGGCACAACATATATATATATATTAAGATTGACCTCTGATCGTTTTTGCTAAAACAATGTGAAATTAATGAAAATTCCTCTCCAAAATAGTTTAAAATTAGCGCCGTTTTTTTACACGGTAAATTCGGGTTTTTCCGGTCACGTGATTGTGACGTCAGATACAGATCTCTGCTCCAACGGCACATTTAATACAATGGAGAAAGATACAAACGCATCCGTCGAATTTAGCCATTTAAAACTTTAGATTTTAGCGATTTGGCTTCAGTTCGTGAAGAAGAAGTTATTTTGAGTGATAAACAACAAACAGCAAGGTTTCTTTTGTCCGTGTTGCTTTTTTTTCAGGAGAGGTTTCACATACATGAAGTGAGCACCAGATGTCAGCAAAGCAGAGCAATCTACAGTGCTCTGTAAGAGTTATCACGATAGCTTTGCTGACATCTGGTGCTCACTTCATGTATGTGAAACCTCTCCTGAAAAAAAAAGCAACACGGACAAAAGAAACCTTGCTGTTTGTTGTTTATCACTCAAAATAACTTCTTCTTCACGAACTGAAGCCAAATCGCTAAAATCTAAAGTTTTAAATGGCTAAATTCGACGGATGCGTTTGTATCTTTCTCCATTGTATTAAATGTGCCGTTGGAGCAGAGATCTGTATCTGACGTCACAATCACGTGACCGGAAAAACCCGAATTTACCGTGTAAAAAAACGGCGCTAATTTTAAACTATTTTGGAGAGGAATTTTCATTAATTTCACATTGTTTTAGCAAAAACGATCAGAGGTCAATCTTAATATATATATATATGTTGTGCCATTTTATGGAAAGTTAAAAGATGATGTCAGCGGAGCTTTAATATCAAAGTAATAGGCTAAAATTACAATGATATCTAGTCTTGGTTTCTCTACTTAAAATAGTCAGTCTTTCAGGGTGTCACAAATAACATGAGCTTCTTGTAATACTACTGAGTACTGCTAAGTATCTAATAACAGCTTGACTTTCTGTAAATATGTCCACAATATTTTTGACTAAACAAACAAATGTACTTTCATTACTGCCTATAGTCATACTGTTTACATTCACTGTTTACATTTATTAATATGGTTTACATTTATTACTACTGTTTTACATTTATTACTACTGTTTACATTTACACTACTTTTATATCTACACTACTGCTGATACATATACAGTATTCTCTGACTAGCCTTATCTAAGGATGCCAAATGTGCCTTATGTGCCTTACTGCATATGCCACTTTGCCTCTATACCAACATCAACTACCTCATACATATACTGTGTACATTAACTCATATGCTGCTGTGCCACTCTTTGCAAATGTCAATGCTAGAACCTTCAGTTTATTTTATAGATATACTTTTTATACTTTTTATACTACTATGAAAAAACTCAGGACAGTATTACACTTTTATTATTTCATTTTATGCTTATGTTCATTGGGTGTTTGGTGTTTTAGGGGTGTTTGGTGTTTCAGTGTTGGTGTAAATTTTCATACTTTTATACTACTATGAAAAAACTCAGGACAGTGTTACACTTTTACTATTTTATGCTTATGTTTATTAAATGTTTTAGTGTTTAGTGTTTAGATGGTTACTGTTGCACCGAGGGACTGAGAGAAATGCAATTTCAATCCTGTGTATGTCCTGTACATATTGCAGTTCTGACAATAAAGTTGACTTTGACTTTTGACTTTGAAGAGGACATCAGGTTGGCAAAATACAACAGTTAAAATCTGAAATATGCTCAAACACACGCCACTACTTCTTACGTACTGAATTTCGGTTAATCTGATACACAACTTAAACATGTGGTTGTACTAATCACAGAAAATATAGACAGTACATTGTTCCCTTCCTGCTTTAGTAGTTGTCTATTGTTGTAATTATACATTTCTTTTCTTGCACCTTGTGTCAACAGCATATAATGAAAGTAGTTATCAGGTAAAGCTTACTATTTAATTTCTAATCCAGCTCACTTTAAGCTCCTTTTGCATTCCTGAGATCGAATGCCTTGGTACAGGAATACAGAGAAACCAAAGAAAGGCCAGTCATGTAATTATGAAATGGTTGGTGGGCAGGTTGGGTTTACCCTCAGGGAGAGAAAGGCCTTAAATCAAAACAACAATGCAAACTTGCTGCTGAAAAATTATGGCAATTTGTTTTCATTCACAGCATTTATTCTGCCCTAATGGTTTGGATTTTTTTTAATAAATAATTTTAAAAAGGCTTAATGAACACAGAAATTATTAATTTGCCATGAAGAAAAGGTTTGATATTCAAAATATAAATGGGCTTGTTACTATTTTGACTTATACAGTTTACTTGCACTATTTTACACTATGAAGTGTTGAGCATATTTCTTATTCCCTGATGCATGCTCAATAATCCAGGTAGAAAAATCTAAAAAAGCTAAGTCTGGTCCTCTGGACATTCAAAAAACAAAACAAAGCAAAAAAATTGTAGAAACGTTTCGTCTTTCGTCCGAAAGACTTCCTCAGTCTGAGGTGCTGTGTTCAGCTCAGTCTTATAAATAGCACCCTCTCACAGTGTTACACAACCAGTTGGCTGATGACAGCCGAAACCAGCTGCTCACATGATCAAGGAGGACCATCAGCCTAACCATCTTAGGCTGATGGTCCTCCTTGATCATGTGAGCAGCTGGTTTCAGGCTGTCATCAGCCAACTGGTTGTGTAACACTGTGAGAGGGTGCTATTTATAAGACTGAGCTGAACACAGCACTTCAGACTGAGGAAGTCTTTCGGACGAAAGACGAAACGTTTCTACAATTGTTTTGCTGTTTTGTTTTTTTGAATGTCCAGAGGACCAGACTTAGCTTTTTTAGATTTCTTAGTTTAGTGTATTTCTTAGTTTATATCTTAGATCCTTAGTATTGTTTCTTTTACAATTTATATTGTTGCTATTGTTTGATGTAACTGGGACCCTGTGTACACAATTCCGTTCCATCACATGTGATGTGAATGACAATAAAGAACCTTGAACTTGAATTTACTTGTTTTCCACTTGGAAAAACCTACTACAAGGCATGGAAATGCAAGGTTCATTATACCTACTGTATTTAATTACTTAAAAGAGCAGATTGTTGTGAATTCAGTGAGTATACACCATGCTAGAATAACATTTATGTTTAAATCTGAAGGGCATAGGTTATATTATCCCATAATGTTGGTCCAAGGTTTGCAGTAAACAAATTCAAAGGTCTGTTAAGCTTCTTTTTATACATTACTCTTTGTTTAATGAACAACAGGGAATAAAATAGTTTCACAACCTTTACACATTTTTCAATGTTTTGTTCTGAAACAGCTTCACTTCTTGAAATAGAACTCAGTTCACCACACTACATTCTTCTTTCAATAAAATAAATAAAATGCAACAGCCGTTTGCAAATTTTCAAACTGTTAAATTTACTATCATCACCACACCTTTGCTTAAGGACTTACAAAGCTCCTCATCCCTTTCATTTGTATTTTTTTTTTAATCAATAAAACAAAAATATATAATGTTTATGTCATTGAGGGTCTGTTGGCAGAAGCTTTGTATGCTAGGGGTAATTACTTCCCAAATTTGGTTGATATTTAAAAAAAATTAAATACCAGTAAGAGGGGGAAAAGCAAGTGGCTAGTCTCCCACCTACAATATTTCACAAAATCAAATTAGGTTTAATGCACTCACCATGCTGTTGAGCTCTGAATCATCAAAGCTGTCTAATGGAGTCTCGTGCCTCCCAAGAGGCTCAAGACCCTCTTCATCCCACATGTAAGTCTCACCAGAGCTGTTGGAAGGAGATATTTCAATAGAAGAGGGCTGGGGGGCATGACCCTGCATTGGAGACAACTCCAATGATCCTTTGGAGTCCTGTATAGGGCTTTCTTCTTTATGTTCTACATAGGGTACATCAGCATTCATTTAAACAGATGTAACAAAAGTATGGCATCAATATAACATAAATTTCTTTTTTTATTTTCTAATTCAGACGTTTGTTTTTTTTACCTGTCATTTGTTTAGACTCCCAGTCACCTGTCTCATTGTACAGGCTGCATTCTATGGGTTGAGTAGTACTGTCAGATTTCTGGTTATTAGGCAAGTCCCCATCACTGCACACATCTTCCACAGAGTCAAAGTCATCGAAAAAATCTTCAGTGTTGTCACCTCGGTCTATTGATGAGGCAGAAGATAAGGACATGTCTTCCAAAGTCTCTTCTGTCCCCTGACTAGAGCTCTGTCTGAGCACACCATCTTCTCTTCCACTGGCAATTTCAATTCCAGAACTTAAATCACTTTCAGTGGGAGAGTCTAATTTTCCAACATTTTCATTTGGCTTACTGTTTTTTGCTATCCCTAAAAGCCCTTCACATTCAGAGGAGCCTAAAAATCTGATACCTTCTTTGACCCTATCTGGAAAAATAGGCATCTGATGTTTGGGCTGTCTGATTTGAGTCAATCTGGAACCCAACGATCCCATGTTGCTAGCCAACGGTTTAGTTAACACTGGATTGGAGAGCAATGGCTTCTTCAAAGCTTGAGGAGTATTTGGTGCTGGAGAGATTGAAGAATTGGAGAGAGAGCAAGAAGAACCTCTGCTGAACTGAAGACCTCCAATTCCTCCACCTTGACAACCTGAACCTCCAAGGCAGCCATTTATTCCTAAACCCACTCTTCCATTGCTTACCTGGGGAGGTTTAAGAAAACTACTGCGAGGGGGTCGGAGCTGAGTGTTGGCCAGAGGCTTAGCTAACTCCACAGCCCGATTAAAGGAGAAGGACCGTGTCATGGACTCGTTGGTGGGTGAGGGAATCTGTTTGAAATGAGTGAAGCTGTTTGAGCGCACTATATTGTCCACTGTCAAGATTTTCTCATTAGACTGAGACAGACCATCTTGGGAGGCACTTCTGACAGAGCTAGTGCCTAACATTGGTCGGACTGGGCGCAAGTCTGACCCTATTCGAGCAGGAATGTTGGAGTCATTATTGGGAATTTTAGAAACCCCATTTAGTGAACTTTGACCTATTTTGATTCCTCCTTTGGGACTCATCTTTAATGGTTTCTTAGGAATAGCTTTGGGGCTGGAGACAGCCATCATTAAAGAACCTGGCTTGCACAATTTGGGCGTTGCTGGAGAGCTATTCTTTAACTCCTTAACCAGTAATGGGAACTGACACTGAATACTGTCTTCACTGCTTTTTCCAGGATTTGTTCCTGTGACGGGGTTAGAAGAGTTCATTCCTTCATTCCTCTTCCATTTCAAAGAAAAGGGGGAGGAGCTGATCACACAAATTGCACGTGGTCCTGCAGTTGTGGTCTTTCCATCCTGAAGAGGTGCATTTGGAGGTGTGGAACCATTACAGAGAGTGCTTGTACCACTTCCTGATGGACGTCCGCCAAATTTAGGTAATCTGGACACCATGGCAGGCCCAGTGGATGTTTTTACTTCCATTGGATGAAGAAAAAATCATGGAGGAGTTGGGACTAGGCAACAGCTGTGGAGAAAATAGACAGAAAAACAAAATGAGGACATGGTTGGTTTTCAATGTATTGTAGGTCAGACTTGGCACACAGAAAAGCAGTTACTTTCAGTCTTTTAATTGTTTACATTACTACAGTAGTTCCTCGTTTAACGCAGGGGATCCATAACCTGAAGACCCGCGATAAGTGAAAAACCACTAAGTAGGAATAGTAGTATAAGTAGTACTGGTAAATAGTAGTTTATTTATATTATGTTTTTTTAAGAGTGTTTTAAACTCCTCCCACACTCTTGCAAAATTCTAAACAATGTTTCTAAACTCTAAATTCTCTTAAAGAGCACAGAATGTCAGGATTTCAGCTTCCTGCCTCGTCTGCTCTTTGCCACCTGCAAGCATTTTTGGCCACGCCCACTTCTTCGCTCTGCATGAGAACAGCTGATCAGCTGCAGCATCCTAAAGCATGGGTTGCACAAAGGTGCAAGAGGAAACTTTTCCTGCAGCTCTGGGCTGCACAAAGGTGCGGGGGTTGCTAAATTCATTCAACCTTTATTTAGGCAGGTTAATCTCATTGAGCCTCGAGGACTCATTTACAAGAGAGACCTGTCTACAAACTAAAGAATGATGACAACAATAACAGTAGATTTTCCTTGAACAATCAACAATAGACAAACATATGAGAGAAATACAGATTTTTTTACAAGTTAAAACAAAGATATCAAAGTAGCAAAACAGACACATTAAAGTTATAGAAATAATTTTAATAATTTATTTTGAATAAAAATCCCATGTCAATCGTGCAGCTCGTCCATCAATCAGCCAATTGTGTGTCATGTCCAGTGAGTGAGACAGTGGGTATATTGGTAGAAATATGTTAGAAATGCAGCTGCCAGAAAAAAGACAAAGAGGAGCTATACAGATGCAGTTAGAGAGGACATGGAGGTAGTTGGAGTGAGGTCAGAGGATGCAGAGATGTTCAGATGCTCAGGGAACTTGTGTGTTTGCCCAGTCACTTGAAATTTTTGAGGGAACATTGCCGTTTGCATGTTTTGATCACATACATGACACTGCATGAGAGTGTGACTAATCTGATTACATTTTTTTATCGATTGACTTCTGGAGTTTTGGCACGTAGCTACAAACAACCTTGTCTTCTAGCTCTTTTCCAAGCTTTGTTACTGCATATTTCATTGCATACTGAGGAGGTAAAGGAATTTAAAGGACTGTCTTCCAAACTTCAATCAGCATGTGACCATAGCAACATGTGGAAACAACACGCTGGACCATGATTACACAAACGTAAAAGATGCATACAAAGCCAAACCCCGGCCCCACTTAGGACTGTCAGACCACATTTCAATATTAATAGTCCCTGCTTATCTGCCCCTGCTGAGACGCTCCAGACCGGTACAAAAGAAAGTTAAATGTTGGATCCAGGACAGTGGCCCTATACTGGGAGATTGTTTTGAACAAACAGACTGAAAGGTTTTCAGAGAAGCTGCTGAAAAAGGAAGATCACTTGATCTTGACCAATACGCATCCTCAATAGGCATGTAACAATACTAGTGGGTGTACCGAATCATTTCGGTACGTCACGTTCGGTTCGGTCCACCTACGTACCGTTTCGGTTATTTTTTTCACTCATTGAACGTTAATATATGCGCCGCGGAACAAAATTTCCTGGGCGCGTTTCAGCACGGAGCTATTATCGCGCAGCACGCGCAGCTCGCGCAGCCCTTAGCCGTTAGCTTCTCACTGTGGTCTCCTGTTTGGGAACGTTTCTTGTTAAAAGACGAGCGCGCACATCCAAAGCTGTGTGGACGTTGTTTCACAAGACTGGCTCTGCAGCAGCGAACGTCTCACGTGAACGCGCTTGAAACTACGTCATCGGAATGTGAACGAAGAAAAAGCAGCTTGCAACAGCCAACAACAACAGCTGCTGCATTTAAACTACTTTTATCAGGTAAATCAGATCAGTCCAGAGCAATAACACAAACTATGAGTTTTTAAATCTATGATTCTAAGTCTGAATGTTGTTATATGCGCAGGCTTTAAAGTTATTCATCCTCGCTACGAACACCCATCACTCAAAAAGTTCAGAACTTTATGAAAAAACTAAAACTGATATTGTCAACAAGCCCTGGAGCAAAGCCCTGCCCTAATGATGAGTGAGAGATTCAACCGTTCAAGAAGAGGTATTGTTCTTTTATTATTATTATCTAAATAATCTTTTTTATTCAAAATCATAATCTTATTAACTTGTTTTTTTTTTTATTTTTTTTGTGTGTTTTATTTCCAGTGTGGGACAGAGGTAGCTGCTCTTTTCTTCCACTTCAGGGACAGACATCCACCAGAATCTGGTGACCAGATCACCTGCAGCTAAGAAGTGTGTGATGACTGAACTGAACTCTGAACTGTTCCAGCACCTGTCCCACCAAGAAGAGGTTGTGAGTACAGTAATGAGGACAAATACAGCCACACTGCTGCTACTGGACAAAAACTTGATTAGTTAGATTGTAAACAGTCTGTTGCTGCTTATTGTTCTGGTTCTGACTGTTATTGTATTTATTAAGATTTTTATTATTGTTAAAATAGTTTTATTGTAGAGTGCTGTTTATTTAAAATATCATCCAAATGGGTCACTTTTATTTATTACTACAATACAGTACAATACAAACGTATTTTTGGCATATTTTCAAAATAAACATTTTGTAAGTCTTTATTTTGTCCTTTTTTTTTGTTGTACCGAAAATAAACCGAACCGAGCCCTCCTTGTAGTTGAACCGAACCGAAATGTGATTTTAGCGTACCGTTACACCCCTAATCCTCAGTACTGGGGTACATTAGTACATGCACTGACACCGTCTCCACTAGGGGTTGAACGAGTACATAATTTTTAAACTCGACATTAACATAATAAAGCTTGAGTAGAACTCGAGTAGTTGATGATCTCATAGGATCTTACGATGCAAAAATAAATAAATAAAAATGCATAAAAACATCATTTATTTACAACAACAAAAAAAGACCAACAAAACATTGGGAGCGTACAGTATATTATGCTCCTACCATTTATCAAACTGCAGATAAGTCACAGGAAAACCAAAACTATTAGTTATTATTATTAAGCTACAAAAGTGAAAGAAATGTGTGGCACGTCAAAAACGAAACTAAAAACAGTGGGGTAGTCGAACACCCCGCACCGCCCGCAGTGTTTCCCATTAGGTTTAGTTTTAGAGATTATTATGTTTATAGGTTTTTTATAGGTTTAGAAATTAACATTTTTTGCTTTTTGTTTATGAAACAAGGTCAGAGGAAGCTGGTTCTGGTTCGGTCGATTGGACCCAGTGTTACACCATATTCTGTGACCTGCAACAGTGCATTCAACACCGCCCCCTATGGTCACAATTAGGGCTGAACAATTTTGGAAAATAATCTAATTGCAATTTTTTTTTCTATAAATTGCAATTGCGATTTAAAACGCAATAATTTTTTAACATCTTCTCAAGTATTTTTCAACAAACAGAATCAATCTGTTTTATAATAAACAATGTCAGATTTATTTAAAGCAGAGATTACAATAAAGCAAACAAATCTATGCCTTTTCTTTTCACCATTTCTATTTTTTCTTGTTTCATAAACATAATAGTAAACATGTTAAGTGAACTTCCTAACTACTGTCTGAACTTCACATGACAGTTAATAAATAAATATAAAAAATTAGATATAAAAAAATTAAACTTACTGCTTTCCAGCCAGTAACATCATAAAAAATAAAGTGCAAAAAACATAAAGAGAATCTGCTTTAACCAACTCGTTATTTTCTGGGAATTCAAACTCAGTGAACACAAAATAAACTAGTATCTGTTCTTATTAAATCTTTTAGATGTAAAAAAAAAAAAAAAAACTCACGCACAGCGTCTTGTTTTTTTATAGCCATCAACGGACGTGCTGCCCCTCTTTGGTACCAAACTTTCAGATTTATCAGCTTCTGTCGAGCCTGACGTCATTGTGCAACTGGTTAAAGCGCAGTGTTGACTTCTCCCGCTCTCTGCTCTGGTTTGCTCCACTCACTCACAAGTCACTTAACCAGGTCATGTGACCAATCAAATTGCAGCCTTTGCGATTAGAAAATCTTGTTATATCATATCGCGATTTTATTGCAAATGCAATTAATTGTTTAGCCCTAGTCAAAATATACGGTGGTCACAGAATATGGTGTAACATCGGTTCGCAATGCGTTCCAAACAGGAAGGTGATTCATTTTCTGTTCTGTAACTGCGACGTGATGACGTCACTACGAATACTCGACGTGAAATCAAAAAAACTTGATAGATGTCCTGGGAATCGATGTGTCGATTACTCGAGTAGTCTGTTAAAGCCCTAGTCTCCACAATAAGATATGTTAAAAGCTACCCCAATAGGAAACCTTGGCTGAATGCAGAGGTTCGCACCCTGCTAGAAGCCAGGAACACGGCCTTCAGGTCTAGAAACTCAGAGGAGCTGAGAAGGACAAGGATATAAATAATAATAATAATAATAATTAATTCAATTTATAACGCACTTTTCATTACTGAAAATCTCAAAGTGCTACACATATATTGAATGCTACACACATTCATAAACCGGTGGCGGCAGACTACCATGCAAGGTGCTTTCCAGTCCTACCGGGAGCAACTCAGGGTTAAGTGTCTTGCCCAAGGACACAACGACACATGGTGCAGGTCCCGGGAGTCGAACCGCCAACTTTCCGATCGGGAGAGATGACTGCCATTACCACTACACCACGGCCGCCCCTATATAGCTGGTTGCTGGCATTAAGAGGGCCAAGGCCACATATGCACAAAGGATCGAGGGTCAATTCCCCTCACAAGACCCACGGAGCATGTGGAGGGGCATTAAACGCATAACAGATTATAAAGGCAGGAGTGAACAATGCCCCAAAGACCCATCTCTGCCTGATGCCCTCAACAAGTTTTATGCACGCTTTGAAGACGCAAACAGACCACCCAGTACCAGACTCACCTCATCACCGGATGAAAAGCACCTCAGCGTGACCGCAACAGAAGTAAGGAGTACTTTCAGGAGGATCAACCCTCACAAAGCAACAAGCCTAGACAACATCCTAGAAAGTGTTGAAAGAATGTGCCGATCAGCTCTGCGATGTGCTGGCTGACATCTTTAACACCTCACTTTCTCTGGAGACAGTTCCCATCTGCCTGAAGACCGCCACCATCATCCCAGTCCCAAAGAGCTCTACAGTGACTGGTCTGAATGACTATCGGCCAGTGGCCCTCACCCCGATAGTCGCTAAATGCTTCGAAAAACTGGTCATGACCCACATCGAAACAACCATCAACATCAACGAGGACCCACACCAGTATGCATACCGTGAGAACCGATCAACAGAGGATGCCATCTCCTCTGTGGTCCACACTGCTCTCACCCACCTGGAACAGAACTCATACGTCTGTATGCTCTTTGTGGACTTCACATCTGCCTTCAACACCATGATCCCCCAAACCCTGATGGACAAACTATTCACACTAGGACTAAGCCCCTCCATTTGTAACTGGGTCCTAGACTTCTTAACAAACAGACCACAGTCAGTGAGGATCCACAACTTCTCCTCCTCCACCATAACCCTCAGCACTGGCTCTCCTCAAGGATGTGTGTTGAGCCCTCTCCTGTTCACTCTGCTCACATATGATTGTGCAGCTACCCATCCAGGCTGTCATATTGTAAAGTTTGCAGATGATACAGCTGTGGTGGGATGCATCACAAACAATGATGAGTCCAGCTACAGACAGGAGGTGGAACACCTGGAGAGCTGGTGCAAAGAGAATAACCTTCACATCAATGTGAAGAAGACAAAGGAGATGATTGTGGACTTCAGAAGGAACAAACACACCCCCCACTGAACATAAGAGGATCTGTGGTGGAAGTGGTCTCCAGCTACAAGTACTTGGGTGTACACATGAATGATAACCTCAGCTGGAGCAACAACACCACCAGCCTGATCAAGAAAGGTCATCAGAGACTCTACTTCCTCAGACGGCTGAGACGAGCTGGTCTGAGAAGCTCAGTCCTCACCTCCTTCTACAGGTGTGCAGTGGAGAGCATCCTGTGCTCCAGCATCAACGTGTGGCATGGAGGCTGCACAGCTGCAGAAAGAAAAGCTCTACAGAGAGTGGTGAAGGCTGCACAGAAGTCTGTTGGAGTCAGTCTCCCCACCATCACAGACATCTACACCTCCAGATGCAGGAAAAGAGCCACCTGCATCATGAAGGACCCCACTCACCCAGCACACACACTTTTTGCCCCACTCCCCTATTTATTTATTTATTAAAAGGAAGGAGGTTGAGGAGCATTAAAGCTGCACTATGTAACTTTGTAGTGCAGTCTGTAACTTTTCTAACAATATATTTTTAACATATTTCTTCACTCTGTCACTATCTACTGACAGACTGATGTTAGACAAAGTAATCTCTGAAAAAAACTATAGTCCCCTTGCTTCTCTATCAGCATTTATAAAAACACTAAAAACACAGAGTGACCCGCCGTTAACCAGCCAATAAAAACAGAGTTTGTAACCAGCCAATAAAAACAGAGCTTGAATTTGAATCAGCCAATAAAAACAGAGCTTGAATTTGAATTTCAGCAGAGCAAGGGGGGCAGAGCCATATATGGCTCTGAGGGGGAGGGATCAGAATGCTTTGCCTGTTGAAAATATTTCTAAGTTATGTGCTCTAAAGAAAGTTACACATAGCACCTTTAAGTGTAGAACTATTAGACTGAGGAACAGCTTCTGCCGTTAGGCTGTTAGACTTATGAATATCTAACCAGAATAATCACTGTGAAATATCACATCATGTTGCTGCTGATCTGTTCATGTTGCTGCTGATCTGTTTCATGCTGCTGTGTTCATTCGTGCTCATCTATTCATAAAGGCTCATGTTCATGCTGCTGTTTGGAGTAATGTTTTCTATGATATTAGTACCTTGTGTATTTTTAGTTTATGTTTTTCTTAGTTCATATCTTAGATGTTATTACTGTTCTTCTTTTACATTTTATTGTTGGATGTAACTGGGACTCTGTGTACATAATCTCGTTTCATCACATGTACCACATGTGGTGCAAATGACAATAAAGAATCTCTGACTCTGATATATATATTATATATC
>JBBPBX010006108.1:0-38777 GCA_038048925.1 Garcialebias charrua
TTTTTATTTATTCTGTAAATGTGAATAGCAATGTTTAACATTACAGTACACTACTGTACATGATTAAATGTGCGCACGCTCCGTTAGCATGATAAATAAAGGTTGAATGAATGAATATTTTTTTTTATTTTTATAATTTTCACCCCCCACCTGCGAACCGATCGACCTGCGAACCGTTCTTAGGTCCCTAAATCGTTCGTAAATCGGGGGTTGGGTGTATACTGCATATAATATATACTGTGTGTGTCTGTGTGTTTTATCATCAATTCACAGAAATGTCTTCACCTGAAGAGTGGACCCAGGTGGAGGAGAACAAACCTTGATATTGTTAAACAGATGGAGACATCTTCAGGATCTGTAGAACATCAGGACTGATGCTGCAGAAAGCTACGTTTGTGCATCAAGACATCAAAATATGCAGAAATACTACAACTGGCCAGAGCATTGAGATGAAAATGAATCAATGAAAATATGAATTTAATATTTTTTCTGACAGTTCAAATGAACATATTGTTTGAAAAAAAAAGGATAACAATGAACCAAGTGTTTCTGTAGTTATGTGTAAATAAAGTTACAGTAGTACACTATATTATCTGTTAGTGTTGAGTTATTCTTTGTGAGAATATTTGTGTATCTGTTTTAATTTCATTCGTTCATCTACAACTCACAGCTCGTACTTTAGTAAAAACAAAATTGGTGAATGTTAAAAAAAACATTTTATTAAAATAAAACCATCCCATATTATCAAATATATGAAAACCTCTGGGGAAACATTAATATGAACATCCATCCATCCATCCATCTTCTTCCGCTTATCCGGGGTCGGGTCGCGGGGGTAGCAGCCTAAGTAGGGAGGCCCAGACTTCCCTCTCCCCAGCCACTTGGAGCAGCTCCTCCGGGGGAATCCCAAGGCGTTCCCAGGCCAGCCGAGAAACATAGTCCCTCCAGCGCGTCCTGGGTCTTCCTCTGGGTCTCCTCCCGGTGGGACATGCCCGGAACACCTCACCAGGGAGGCGTCCAGGAGGCATCCTAACCAGATGCCCGAGCCACCTCAACTGGCTCCTCTCGATGTGGAGAAGCAGCGGCTCTACTCCGAGTCCCTCCCGGATGACTGAGCTTCTCACCCTATCTCTAAGGGAGAGTCCAGCCACCCTGCGGAGAAAACTCATTTCAGCCGCTTGTATCCGAGATCTTGTTCTTTCGGTCATAACCCAAAGCTCATGACCATAGATGAGGGTGGGAACGTAGATCGATCGGTAAATTGAGAGCTTTGCCTTTTGACTCAGCTCTCTCTTCACCACGACAGACCGGTACAGCGCCCGCTTCACTGCGGACGCTGCACCTATCCGCCTATCGATCTCACGCTCCAGTTTTCCCTCATTCGTGAACAAGATCCCGAGATACTTAAACTCCTCCACTTGGGGCAGGACCTCCTCCCCGACCCGGAGAGGGCATGCTACCCTTTTCCGGCTCAAGACCATGGCCTCGGATTTGGAGGAACTGATCCTCATCCCGGCCGCATCACACTCGGCTGCAAACCGCTCCAGTGAAAGTTGTAAATCACGAACTGATGAAGCCAGTAGGACCACATCATCTGCAAAAAACAGAGAAGCGATTCTAAGGTCACCAAAACGGATCCTCTCAACACCTTGGCTGCGCCTAGAAATTCTGTCCATAAAAGTTATGAACAGAATCGGTGACAAAGGGCAACCTTGGCGGAGTCCAACTCTCACCGGAAACGAGCCTGACTTACTGCCGGCAATGCGGACCAAGCTCTGACACCGGTCGTACAGGGACCTAACAGCCCATATCAAAGGGCCTGGTACCCCATACTCCCGGAGTACCCCCCACAGAACCCCCCGAGGGACGCGGTCGAATGCCTTCTCCAAGTCCACAAAGCACATGTAAACTGGTTGGGCAAACTCCCACGCACCCTCCAGGACCCTGCTGAGGGTGTAGAGCTGGTCCAGTGTTCCACGACCAGGACGAAAACCACACTGCTCCTCCTGAATCCGAGGTTCGACTATCCGACGGACCCTCCTCTCCAGAACCCCTGAATAGACCTTACCAGGGAGGCTTAAGAGTGTGATCCCCCTATAGTTGGAACACACCCTACGGTCCCCCTTTTTGAATAGGGGAACCACCACCCCAGTCTGCCAATCCAAGGGAACTGCCCCCGATGTCCACGCGATATTGCAGAGTCGCGTAAGCCAACACAACCCTACAACATCCAGAGCCCTAAGGAACTCCGGGCGAATCTCATCCACCCCCGGAGCCTTGCCACCGCGGAGCTTTTTAACCACCTCGGCGACCTCAGCACCAGAGATCGGAGAACCCGACCCAAAGTCCCCAGGCTCCGCTTCCTCAGTGGAAGACGTGCCAGTAGGATTGAGGAGGTCTTCGAAGTATTCCGCCCACCGACTCACAACATCCCGAGTTGAGGTCAGCAGCACGCCACCCCCACCATAAATGGTGTTGGTCGCGTACCTCTTTCCCCCCCTGAGACGCCGGATGGTGGACCAGAATCGCCTCGAAGCCGTACGGAAGTCATTCTCCATGGCCTCTCCGAACTCCTCCCACGCCCGAGTTTTTGCCTCAGCAACCACCCGAGCCGCATGCCGCTTGGACTGCCGGTACCTATCAGCTGCTTCCGGGGTCCCACAAGCCAAAAAGGCCCAATAGGACTCCTTCTTCAGCCTGACAGCATCCCTCACTGCCGGTGTCCACCACCGGGTTCGAGGGTTGCCACCACGACAGGCACCAACAACCTTGCGGCCACAGCTCCGATTAATATGAACAGATTATCAAAAAAATTGAGTTTAAAAAATATCAGCAAGTGGTGTTTGACTTCATCAGCTCTGTAAAAATGACACTTTACAGCTGTAAATCTGCAAAATCAGAATTTTACTAGAAATTCATTAAGAACTAGTTTCTCCTCATCCTGCTGCTTGTACACTTCTTCAGACTCCACCACCTCCTCGTCCACGCTCCTGGATGTCCAGGTGTTGTAGGTCTGGACGCAGAGGACATCTGGGTCCATTATGGGCTGAATGCTGCATCCACTTTGTCACTTCCCTCATCAGAACCACAGAAAATCAACAGATTTACATCAAAGAATATTGTTGAGTACTATTCTTTTTGTTGATGCAATCTTACCTGCTGTGATGTGAAAGTCTGGGTTGTACTAGTGGTTCAACAGGAAGAGCCTCAGGTGATGGACTGGAGACCTGGAAACCTGAAAACACAAACAAAATAAAATAAAAAAATAAAATATTTAACAGATATTTTAAAAGGGACTAATTTTTTAAACTATAAATTAATGTTGAATAATTATTAGAAACATTAACTAATATATTACCATTTCAGTGCTGTGGAAACTATTTAGATGTTGTAGAATTCCTTCTGCAGCATCAGTCCTGATGTTCTACAGATCATGAAGATGTCTCCATCTGTTTAACAATATCAAGGTTTGTTCTCCTCCACCTGGGTCCACTCTTCAGGTGAAGATATTTCTGTGAATTGATGATAAAACACACAGACACACACAGTATATATTATATGCAGTATACTGTATATTAAGACAATGGGTCAAACTAATGTCATGTATTTCCATCATTTTAATGAGACACCACTATAACACCAAGTGATGTCCAAATTAAATAGAAAAATAAATATGAAATATTTTCAACATGTTGACTGGATTAAATAACAAAGCTGACAAATTGAAGCAACATGATCTGTGCAAATTGTTTTGTACACAAACTAATAACTAATAATGTTGAATAATTATTAGAAACATTAACTAATATATTACCATTTCAGTGCTGTGGAAACGATTTGTAGAATTCCTTCTGACTCTCAACTATCAGCTGCTGTAAGTCCTCACAGAGCTGCTGCACTTCCTGAAGTGAAAAGTCTCCAAAAACCAGCAGGAGCTGAAAAAAAATTATAACCTGCTGTTTACTGGAAATAACTTTGGCTTCTCTGAAGTCAAACCGCTAAAATATAAAGTTTTAAATGGCTAAATTGGACGGATCGCGTTTGTATCTTGTCCATTGTTAGCTTTGAGCCATTAGCGCTTTGAGATTTTCACTAATGAAAAGCGCGTTATAAATTGAATTCATTATTATTATTATTATTATTATTATTATTATTATTATTATTATTATTATTATTATTATTATTATTATTATTATTATTATAAACAAGGTGCGCAGTTGACGTGAGTCTGTGTGTGACGTCATAATCGCGCGATGGGAAACCCCGTATTTATCATGTGAAAAAAAGGCGCTAATTTTAAACTGTTTTTGAGAGGAATTTTAATTAATTTAACATTGTTTTAGCAAAAACGATCAGAGGTCAATCTTAATATATATATATGTTGTGCCATTTTATGGAAAGTTAAAAGATGATGTCAATGGAGCTTTAAAGCTGGATTTTGGATAAGAGTCGACAGATTTGACACCAAGTGGGACCGCTTCATCTAACACGCTCCACACCAGTTGCTGGGCGGACCTGAACCGAGTGACGATGTCTGACTTTTTTTTTTTTATATCGGACTTTAGTCTGTGTAAATCAGCAGATTTACAGCAGCGCTACAAGGTAAACAACGTTCTTAATAATGTTTCCTTGTGTTCACTTCGATCACAGAACAACCAGCTGAGGTTTTATTTTTTATTTTTTTCCTGCGAGGTCCATAAGCTCTCGTTCCACGAAGCGGACCGGTTCGGATGTGGGTCCAGTGTCCACCAGGATGAAAACAAGAGCAGAGCCCAGTTCATTCAAGTTCGGTTAACGTGCTTTTAAAAGTGTTCAATTTAATTTTCAGTGTTTGTGATGTACAGTTTGTGGTGTTGAATAAATAAATAAATTAAAAATCAACCTGGTGTCTTCATTTTCAACATGCAGCATGTTAGGCATGACGTAATGAGTCCAGATAGCTTCATTTAACTCAGATAAATTTATATATCTCCCACGCTAACATAAATACTGTTTATTATTGTTAAACTGTTATTATATAGCACATTTAGTATGTTATTGTGCAGCGTGACACGTGAAATGTCCGCCTGCCTCGTTCAATAAGCAGCAACATAAGAACTGGATCCAGCTGTGTTCCAACACAGATGCAGGTAATTCAGGTGTAGAATAATTAAATATGAGACTCAAAATATATTCCATCAGTTGTAGTTCAGAAAGTGGTGCGTGTCCAGTCCACCGCCATTGTTAGAAATGCCGGCTGTCCGCGCGTGCGTGCTGCGCGCATGTGTTCAAACAAAAGCTCAGCGGGAGATGTTTACATTATCAACGGGGGGTCAGCAAAAAACCTCCACTTTGAGAGCTGGGTTCAGAAACCATCGGATTCAAAGAGGGGGGGCCACTGGACTTGTGTAAATGATAAGTACAAACGCAGAGAGAAAGGAGCGGTTTCACTCAAAATACGCGCCGTGTAAACTGCCCCTCAGTCCTCTGTGGATAACAAGCGGCCATCAGGGTACTAATGATCCGTTGTTAGGCTGATGGTCCTCCTTTATCATGTAAACAGCTATTTCTGGTTGTCAGCAACAAACTGGTTGATCCTGTATGAGAAGGTGTTATTTATAAGACAGAGTTTGTTGCAGCTCCTCAGACTGAAGAAGTCTTTTAAATAAAAGATGAAACATTTCAATAAGAAGAATCCGTCCAGCGCACCTGACTCAACCTGGTTAGAGTTCTGTAAATAAATTGATAATTGTCTTTTTTATTGCTATTTATTCCCCCATCACATTTCACCGTTTTCTTTTTACTTTAAGGTGGTGCAAACTTTCTAATTGTTTTCTCTTGTTTAGTGTACATGATCAAACTTGGCACCCTGGAGAAAGAGAAGACTGCAGATGTTGAGTGGCGTCACCATGCATATACACACACGTCAAAGAAAAGGAGGTTCCTCAGTGTGGAGTAAACAGAACTGTTAGAAACAACTTCCTGGGTGAATTTTTGACAACCATTGAGATTTTTAAAAACAAGTTAAAGAAAATGTGAAAAGTCTTACTTATTGACCAGTAATGTGGATTTTGACAGAAGAATGATAAAATGGTGTGTATGCCAGTGGGTTAACTGTGTATATATGTTATTTTATAATAAAAATTTATTGATTTGCATTTGTCTTATTTTATTTTTGTCAGTTTGTTGAAAATACCTTACAGTCTTGAATACTGAGAAATAACAGTCCTTTATGAAATTTTTTTTTGTGGAAAATTTATTCATTTCATTTAAAAACATGACAATTATACATACAATACAATAACAAAAAGTAAATTAAATAAAATGAAAGGTGGCAGAAGAAGAACTAGTCTTATGAAAACTGCCCCTTTTTACTCAATTCTAATGTAAATAATAATAATGTCACATTTTTGTCATCTGTGTATGTTTCCATACAAGACGAAATTTCAAATTATATATACAGTATATAAAAAATTAATTCAAAAAGAAAATAACAATCTAGCTAAATTAAAAACATTAAAAACTCAAACATCTTAATCAAATCAGACAACAACTTAAGTAGATATATGTATTAACGATTCCCATATTCTTCCAAGAAACTCGTCTTTATCAGTCTCTTAAATGTACACAGTGATCTGGCATTCTTAACAGTATCTTCCAAACCATTCCACAATCCTATTCCCTGAATTATTGTGGATCGTTCCTTCAAACTAGTACTAAAATAAGGCTTCACAAACATCTCAATTCCTTTAAGAAAATATACACTCTTTTAACAAAATGTGTTTGAATATTGTCAGGCAACATGCCTTTATGTGCCTTATACATAAGCAACAAAATGTTATAATTAACCAAATCATAGAACTTCAAAATTTTCAGTTGATAAAATAAAGTAGTCGACGGATATCTATTTTTTTTCATAATAATTCGTACAGCTCTTTTCTGTAAAATGAACAAAGGATTAGTTATAGTTTTACATGCTTTACCCCAGACTTCAATACAGTTAGCCAAATAAGGAACAACTATTGCATTATACAACATAAACAATGCTTTATTGAGCCACCTGCATCATGAAAGACCCCACTCACCCAGCACACTCACTCTTTGCCCCACTCCCCTCAGGACGGAGGTTGAGGAGCATCAAATGTAGAACCACTAGACTGAGGAACAGCTTCTACCCTGAGGCTGTTAGACTCATGAATAAATAATCAACACGAATAAACACTGCAAAATATCACATCATGCTGATGCTGATCTGTTTTCTTGTTGCTGTGTTCATTTGTGACCATCTGCTCATACAGACTCGTGTTCGTGCTGCTGTTTATAATGATGTTTTTCTATTACATTAGGGCTTAGTGTATTACTAGTTGATGTTTTTCTTAGTTAATCCTAGATGTTATTACTGTTTTTCTCTTGCATTTGTTGTTGGATGTAACTGGGACCCTGTGTACATAATCTCGTTTTCATCACATGTACCACATGCGGTGCAAATGACAATAAAGACTCTCTGACTCTGACTTTATCAGTGAAAAACTCTCTTACTTTATACAGAACTGCTATTGATCTGGATATTTTTGTTCTCAATTTGTTTATGTGAGGTCTCCATGTTAATTTCTCATCAATAATAACACCCAAAAATTTCACCTCACTAACTACAAATTTCAGTTCTGTCTACCAAAAATGGAGCGTGAACATCAGTTTTTCTGTTGCTGTGTATCATGTAATAAGTTTTATCCAGATTTAATGATAACTTATTTAGACAAAACCAATTTTGGATTTTCACAAATTCTGACTGTATTAACTCCAGCATTTGTTCTGTATCATCACCCTTACAAATAAATGTTGTGTCGTCTGCAAATAAAACACATCTAAAAAAGTCTGACACATTAACCAAGTCATTTACATACAAATTAAATAACCTGGGTCCAAGTACTGAGCCCTGAGGCACTCCACATGTGATATTACTAAATTTGGATCTTATGTCATGAATTTGAACGAATTGTTTTCGATCTTCCAAATAACTATTTACCCACTTTAATGCTGTCCCTCTAATACCATATTTATATAGTTTGTCAAGAAGAATTCCATTATCTAGTATCAAATGCCTTCCTTAAATCAACATAAATACTAATACAACTCGTCTTTTGATCAATTGCATTTGTTATTTTAAATGAATGTAAACTGCTTTATTTAGCAGTTAACTTTCCCCGAGGGAAATTGAAAGATGTGTAAAGTACAATTTCACACGCCCTGGTCATTTTTTGCACACGAGCATAAAAAGCGGTGTTGCGTTCTTCTAAATTTATAATGGTAATGTATTTGCATGAGAAGGACCCGCCTCCTGTGTGCCAGCTGGTATTCGTCCAATGGAAGAGCGCGCCTACTGGAATCAGCCAATCAGAACGCAGCATTTGGAGGTTTTCAGCTCTCCCTGAAGTTCTTGACAGATCTGACCGACTTCAGATTGAGAGTATCCAAGATGGCTGCTACAGGTAAGGCTGTAACTTTTTACTCTTTAAACTGCTTGGGTATATTAAGAAGTAGTGCGGTGTTGTAGCCGTTGTTATATTTAGGTAGCGACAGCGGATTCGTGTATTAAACTCGATTAGGTTGGTGTTGGAGAGGAAACTGTAAGCACCGAACTGACGCGGCGGTAAAGCCCCACAGGTTGGCTAACGTTAGCCGACTAGCATCAAAGCGTTGTACAGTCATTGAGGGACCAGGATAATCTGTTCCACAGCGTTCAGCCGGCAAGCTTCTAACTTCAACTGAGACATTGACCTGAGCTTAGCTCATTCCGTACTGCATAATTCGTTGTCATTGTGTTGCTTTTCATTTGGCTGGCACAAAACCCCTTTAAAAGTTCCTGGCTAGTTAGCTAAAGTTAAGTGGCGCCCCGTGAGAAACACGGCCTCGGAAAACTCAAATGTTTTATTACGCTGCCGAAGATTCTCAAATAGACTGGCTAAAATATGTTGGCAACAATCTAAGCGCGAGTGTGTTTGCGTAAAACTGAGTTTGACTGCTTCCTGAATTCAAAACTCGAGCAGGTAGATGTTTGATTGGAGGCTTTCGAGACTCAGTGTTGCCAGGTGAGAACTGTAGGATTATGTTTATGTTTATTAAATTTGTTCATTTTTTTACAGAAGAAACAATACAAGACAATCTCATTAAATTATAGTGTACAAAATGTAAAAAAATGAAAGGTAGCAGAAAGAAGAATAAATCTTATTATATAATAATAATGTCTATTCCTGTCATCTGCGTATGTTCCCATACACAGACGAAATTCGTCTCTGCATTTAACCCAACCACCTACCAGGTGGTGCAGTGAGCAGCCCGAAAGCGCCCGGGGAGCTGGAGAAATAGGTGTGCACTCATAGACACCCCAAGCTGGGTAGTGGCCGGGGCGCGAACCCGCGACCTTCGGATCCGTAGTCAAAAGCCCTGCCACTAGACCATCTTAGCTCCTCTGCCCCTTACTTACAACAATCAGATTAAACAACAATAATCAGCCATGTAAACAATAATAATCTTCAACCAACTTTTTCAACAATCAGATTTAACAATAATAATCTTCAACCAACAGTACAAAATGACTAACTCTTTCTAATTTTCTAATTGATACAATACATATTAACAACAGTACAAAATGACTAACTCTTTCTAATTTTCTAATTGATACAATACACATTACGCTATTTCATATATATTTTTTTAACACATTTGTTTTGATCATTTTTTTAAATGTAAACATTGACTTGGCATTTTTAACTACATTCTCCAAGCCATTCCATAATCTAATTCCCTGGATTGAGGTAGAACGTCCCTTCAAACTGGTTCTGAATTGTGGTTTTACAAACAACTCTGTCCCCTTAAAGGTTCAGTATGCAGTTTCTGTAGAACTGCAGCACTTAGAAATATTTTCAACAGGCAAAGCATTCTGATCCCTCCCCCTCAGAGCCATATGTGGCTCTGCCCCCTTGTGGTCTGTTGAATTTCAAATTCAAGCTCTGTTTTTATTGGCTGATTCAAATTCAAGCTCTGTTTTTATTGGCTGGTTACAAACTCTGTTTTTATTGGCTGGAAAATGGCGGGTCACCTTTTCTTTTTAGAAATGCTTATTTACCACCTGGAGAAGCAAGGGGACAATATTTTTTTTAATTTTTTTTCAGAGATTACCTGGCTAACATCAGTCTGTCAGGAGGTAGTGACAGAGTGAAGAAATATGTTCATAAAAAAAGCTACATACTGAAGCTTTAAGATTATAACAACTTTGTCTTTTAACAAAGTGTATTTGGATATTTAAAGGTAATGCATTATTTTGAGCTCTATACATAACTGATAAGATATTATAGTCTACCAAATCATGGAACTTCAATAACTTTAGGTGATAAAATAATGTACTTGATGGATGACGATAATGTTTTCTAGTGATAATTCTTACAGCTCTTTTCTGTAATACAAAAATAGGTTTTGTGATTGTTTTACACGCATTCCCCCAAACATCAATACAATAGATTAAGTGTGGAACAATGATTGTGTTATACAACAAATATAGAGCTTTATCATTTAATAGGTCTCTGACTTTGTACAGTACTGCAATCGATTTAGCTATTTTTATTCTTACAGAATTTATGTGTTGTTTCCATGTCAGTTTGTCATCAATGATAACACCCAAAAACTTCACCTCACTCATTCTACAAATCTCAACATCCTCAATTTTGAGTGGGACATCAACAGTTTTCTTTTTATTACCGAATATCATGTAATTAGTTTTCTCTAGATTTAATGATAATTTATTTATTTTAAACCAAGTTTGTATCTTGACAAATTCTGTCTTTATCAATTCCAACATTTGTTCTATATCTTCACCTAAACAGAAAAAAGTGGTATCATCAGCAAAAAGTACACATTTAAGGAGTCCTGACACATTTACCAAGTCATTCACATATAAAATAAAAAGCTTTGGTCCAAGTACAGAGCCTTGGGGAACTCCACATGTGATATTACAGAGGTCAGATCTTACATCATTTATTTGTACAAATTGTTTCCTATCTTTTAAGTAGCTAGATACCCACTGTAATGCTGGTCCTCTAATACCATATTTGTTCAGCTTTTCTAGGAGAATGGTGTGATCAATAGTATCAAATGCTTTTTTTAAATCAACAAAAATACTGATACAATATTGTTTTTGATCGACAGCAGTAGTTATTTGTTCCATTAATTCCATGAGAGCCATTGATGTAGAGTTTTTTGCTCTAAACCCATACTGACTGTTGCTTAGAATATTTTGTTTATCTATAAATTGGTCTAGTCTGTTTACAAATAGTTTTTCAAGAATTTTTGAAAACTGTGGTAATAAGGATATGTATTGGTAATTATCGTACAAGTGGCATATAATTATCGTATGTTGAGGTAAATTATCGTACGCCCGTCATAACCAAAAAAACAAGTGTGCACTATAGTCCCTCTATTGTTTAATAGCATACAGGCACTCGCAGCTTTGTGGTGTCAGTACGGGTAACCATAAATAATACGTATTAATGTCTGGTGGCAACTAATGAGCCCCCCACCACTCTCTTCTTGTTTTGTTTCATGGCGGTTGGCAGACCAACTGTAAGGTGCATTACCACCACCCATTGAGCTGGAGTGGACAGGAGATGAACAGAAGAAGAAAACTAATTCTGTAAAATTAATTTAATAACTACTAAATTATGTCTATTAAGTTTGTATTTTTCAAGAATTTTGTATTTTTCAAGTTTGTATTTTTCAAGAAAATAATAACTTGATGGGAGTGGGAGTGGTGGCGCAGAGGTTAAACGGTGAGCTTGTGATCGGAAGGTCGCCGGTTCAAGCCCCGGTACCGACAACATAAAAAATGTGGGTGGGGTGATAAATGAAGCAGTCACACCTGTCTCCAATTATCTGCCCCACTCTGGGCCCTTGAGCAAGGCCCTTAACCCACACCATCTGCTCCCCCGGGAACCCTAGATATCAGCTCTCTGCCCCACACAGAGGGCTGTGGTAGCTCGGTGGTCTGTGGTTGTGTCAGGAAGGGCATCCGGCGTAAAAACAAAATGCCAAATCTTCATGCGACTAGTTCGCTGTGGCGACCCTCTAACGCAGGGAGAAGCTGAAAGGAAAAAAAAAGTTTGTATTTTTCAAGAAAATAATAACTTGATCTTTAACTTTACTTATATCACTACTAAAAACATCCCTAATTGTAAATTTAATATTCATTTTATTTATTTATTTTTGGAAATGCATTGTTTCTGTTTCATACCCTGGTCATTCCATAAAGACATGTTGAACCGTTTCAGGGAAATTGCTGGTGCACTTGTCACATAGTCCTGTTGCATGCTTTCTAATTATTTTAAGAGATTTATTAAGGCCTGTGTGTCCTATTCTAATGCGAGTAAGTTCCTGTTTCTTCCTGCTTTCCTTGTATATCCTACCTTTTTATGAATGTTGTGTAAATGTCTTCCTGTATTGGTATTGTCCCAGGTTTCCTGCCATATTGCCTTAATATGTTTCTTTATTATCATTTAACATTCAACTTTACATAAATGTTCACTCATTTTCATCACTTATTCCAGACTGGTATCACACGGCTCTGCTTCTTCTTATTTACCAACTCATGGGGTGGGTGCAACGGACTATTATGCCAATCATGGCCGTTGTTCTGAGGCATCTGCATGCACGTCACTCTTGGTTCACATTTAAAAAAGCACGATTGGTTGGAATTTCAAGATGCCTTCAGGGTTCACAAAAAAACTCAAGACAGTTGCGACTGGCTGATGACAACTGATTACAACTACACATTCAAGGAACGGTCAAATTATCGTATTTTTGGCCTTTTTCGGGATTATTGATGGTACAGAGGGCAAAATTGTCGTACAAATACGATAATTATCGTACACCTGGCAACACTGTTTTGAGTAGTCAAAGTTGCGTGCATGCGTCGTCATCTGCTGTTAGTCTGTTAAAGAGGAACTTACCCCGAAATTAACTATTTTTTGTCTGATAAACTCCCTAGAATGTGTGTAAAATGTTGTATAACACTATGTCTGTGTTAATATTCATGTTTTTGTGCGTATTTGTTCAAATCGGCAACATTTGGTCTAAAAACGTGTTTACACTAATCCTATGCAGTGTTTCTCCTAGTTAACTTGCCATGGCGGGGTGCTCATCTCATCCGTGATTTTTCTTGATGGAAAGGGACGGAGAAATGTCTGAGCAAAGCTTGTACCAACAGTTTTTGAGAAAGGGGCGGGGGGCGTTCAGCATGAGGGAAGAGGCACCTTTAACTTTTTAGCTAGAGAGCCTGTATTTCGTGCTGCTAGCTTAGTGCTATATCAGTGCCGGGTGGGAGTGGGGGGGCAAGTTTGCTTTGGTAGGCGGGGTGCTCACTTCTGTTGACGGGGTGGGGCACCCCGCTTGTATAATGGTAGGGGAAACACTGCTATGGGTTGAACTGTGGTACTGCAACCTAATTGACTTATTGGTTAACGACTGTTCACTCTGACGTATCTTGTACACTCTGTCGTCACATCCTCTGCTGCGTGAGTATAAAAGTGGTTCAAGCAGAGCCACTCCCCTGCAGAGATCAGGAGTTGGATTAGGGGTAGCAACATAGCATTAGCACTGGTAAGGCTCAGGGCTGCTGTGCTCCAAGTCTCTCTCAGCTTCTGGTGAGGGAGGGGGTAAAAAGTCCTTTACCTCACTGATGTAACTAGCTGTGTCACTGTGATCACTCTCCATGTTGCATAAATTATGCTAATGCTAGCTGTATGTCACGGTCACACGTCCTGACACATCTACTCAAAAATTGTGGTGGCCATGAGTAAATAAACACAATGTGATTAAACAATTATATAAAAATATAAAAAGTATAATGTACACAACAAAATGCCTATAAAACATAAGCTGGTGAAAATTCTCAGTCGTCCAGGACATGATAAAATCAAAAAAGGCGTTCAATACAAGATCAACTGGACTTTATTTGTTGCAGAAAACGTTTCACCCTTTATCCAAAAGGCTTTTTCAATTCAGAATGGCAGCTGTGAGACTGAGAAGTTTTATACTAATAAAACGTATAAAACTTCTCTGTCTCACAGCTGCCATTCTGAATTGAAAAAGCCTTTTGGATAAAGGGTGAAACGTTTTCTGCAACAAATAAAGTCCAGTTGATCTTGTATTGAACGCCTTTTTTGATTATAAAACAATAGAAAAAAAATTGTTTTTAGTCACTTATGCCTCTTATCAACAGGTCCTGTTCGCGCTCGTTCGGGCTCGTTCGTAACTAGTTAACAACTAGTTATGGGGTGTACCCACAGGGTCCTGTTCACGTGAAACCGGTCCTATTTTGGTGCCTGCCTCACTGAGGTACAAAGGTCCGGTTCTCTAGGGTCCAGTTATGACATCAGCACAGTGTGGTCACTGATTGGTCAGGGGGCGTAGTCCTAGGTCGGAGGGCGGAGATTCAGTCTTCTCCAGTAGGTGGCGGTATGCACCTGAACGTTGTTTGCAATCCGCCAAGAAGAAGAAGAAGATTCAGTCTTCCAGGAAATGCAAACTGCCATGCTGCCAAAATCAAGAACAACAAGTTGGAGGAGCACATTTTTGAGAATTAACACAGGCTAATAATTATGTCACAACCGTGGTCAAACGCGGAGGTTCAGGCTTTTCTGTATTTGCTGGCCGATGAAAATATTCAGAGGGAGCTGGATGGAGTGACGTGCAATGAAAAGATTTTTCAAGAGGTGTCTGCGCAGGTGAGTGTTTTCTAACTTTAAGCATATTTCCAGTGAGTCATGCAACTGTTTCTTAGCTTTTTTGGACTGCGGAAAGACCGTTTCAGAGACTGACTTCAGGCAACAGCCGAGAGGCTTTTAGGAAAAAAAAAAAAAGATGGCGGAACGGCTCGTTTCTCTGAAATATAACAAGAAAATCACATAAACAATATTTGTTAGCTCGAAATTGTAGCAGAGGAGGTGTGTCTGAGTCTATCATTTGCTTAATAAATGCACTTTAATGGTCTAATTCGCCGAGTTGGCAGCTGTTTTCAAGGTTCGAAGCAGAGCAGAATGTGGAATATGGCAGGCCGTTTGAGTCGATAATAGCGAGTGAAGATTCTCAGTCATCCAGGACATGGTAAATTCTAAAAAGTGCAAGGAAGGAAAAAAATAGTCTAAAGCATAGTATAATAAATAAAGTCCAGTTGTTTTTGTCTTGAACTTTTTTGAATTTATCATTATAGCCACGTTTTCATATTACGTGATACAACCGCCAACTTCATGCCATACATGTTACTTCTGTTTTTGTTTTTGGTTTGATTTGGTTCAGTCAGAATAAATGGAAACGGTCATATCTCAGTCCAAAAATGGTTTATAAATATGGGGAAAAATCCATAAATTTGTCACTTAGGCCTATAGGCCTGTATTAATGTGTAATGTGATTTATTTCAGGTTAATCAGTCAGTTCCTGTGTAAAGATCCTCTAGCCGTGGGTGTCCTTGGAGAAGGATGGGACAAGTCACTGCACTGTAAAGCAAGTATGCCATGACAGAAACACTCCAAACTTTGAAAATTACAGATAAAAGCAAAGGACAATGATGTTTAGAGGAGATTATAACAATAATTTTGTGTTGTTTGCCAGATGGGGCAGTGAAAACAGCCAGCCAGACATATGAAGCCATCGCTGAACTGCTGCATCAGGATCTGATCTTGTGACTCCAGACTACACATCAACTGCAGCCGAACAGACCTCAGAGCTTCTCCTGATGCTCTGCTCTCCTGCACCTTGTCCACATTGTGCCAAAGATGTCCTCGGTGCCTCAGTAAAAAAAAAAACAGTCCTGCATTGACAACACAAACAGGTCCTATGAACTCAGCAGATGTCATACAAGCTCAGTTTGTGACGGAGCAGGGGTACTGTGACTTCATGGTGTTTTTCATTCAACCTTTATTTAGTCAGGTAAATCTCATTGAGCCTCGTGGACTCTTTTACAAAAGCGACCTGCTACAAACTAAAGAACTTTAGTTCTGGGTCAGATGACTTTATTCACAGAGGATTGTGTCTGATGGTGAGTTCTTTACAGAAGCAGTGAAAAATGTAGAAATGTTCTACAGGTCAGCATTTTTACCTGAGCTATTGGCCAAATTTTACTTTTAATTATTGTTACATGTTTTGGAACAACAGGTTAAGATTCCAGTGATGATATTTTAAGTTCATATTTCATACATAACTGCAGATTTAGTAATATGTTTTTCTGTTTCTACAAATAACACCAATCTTTCATTTTTTAAAACTGTTACAATTTTATTGACATGTAACATTTACAGTATTTAAATAAAGTTGCTTTGATATTTTGATTGGAATTGATTGATTACATATTGTTAAGTTTATATTACAAATGTTTTAGTTTGGAACACACTTGTTGATCAACTGGGACAATGGAGCGGCGCAGATTTTTTAGGATGCATGCCACTTTCAGTTTTGTCCAAAGTAGTGTACTCCACCATCATCAATGTGTGTATATATAAATATATATGTATATATATGTATATATGTGTATATGTATGTACTGTATATATAAATATATATGTATGTACAGTATATATTATGTATGTATGTGTACATATATGTGTATATATACACACATATGTATGTATATATATAAACACGTGTGTGTGTGTATATATATATACTCACGCATATGTTTGTATGTGTACACATGTATGTATATACAATATATATACATATATGTGTATATATACACACACACATATATATATATATACTGTATATGAACATTTGTCTGTGGCTGAAAAAGCCACAGACAAAGCAGAATGTTCAAAAAAGAAACAAGCTCATCCACTTTGGTTGTGTGTTCTTTTCCAGCTCTTCTTCTAATGTGTGTGTTAGTGGTTAATAAAGAGCTTAATGTATCACTAGCGCCACCAGCTGGTTAGAAGCGTTGATATTAATGATCCACCCACTGCAGGAGAATTACCCGCCCACTGCAGGAGAACTTCACGCCCACTAAAGGGGTCCTAAGCGTGCAGTGGGTACAGAAATAAACCGGTCCCATAGGAACTGGCCCAAACTAGCCACAATGGGACCTTACAGGAACCAGACCTGTTGATAAGAGGCATTAGTGTAACAGTTTTATTGCCCTTCCTCAACTTCAGCTACTCTGACTGTTCTGTGTTCATCTCCTCCATATGATACTGGTTGCCTCTCATAAAAATCAATACTTCAAAATTGGTGTCAGACAAGCTGGCTCTCTTGGCCCTCAAAATGTCCTTTCCTATCGAGAACAGGCGTTCAACTGCTGCACTGGAGGGGATGGCTGTGTTATATTTGGTGAACAGATCGATGAGTACCTGCTCACCCAAAAAGGCAGCATCGGTCAACACATCCTTTGGGGTTGTCTCAAGCCAGGTCTTTACAATGCTCTGTGCTTTGGACTTCAGTGACCTCTTGCTCCGGCTTTCAATAGGCCGGATGCTGCTGAAGAGATCATCATCTTCCTCATCATCATCATCATTGCTGGGGGAGTTGCTGCCCACATCACAGGCTGCTTGCTCCAGGGCTGTTTTTATGACAGACTCCATGGCTTTAACCACTCTGGCAACCTGGCTGCTATCAAATTTCTCCAGCCAGAACAGGCGAAACTTGGGATGAAAGGCAGCAGCCAGCTGGCACTCCTGATCTTCAAGAAGGTGCCCAAACCTTTTCTTAATGCCTGCCAATAGTGCATCGATCAGTGGACTGCAGTACACAAGATGTTTTGACTTGGCTTCCCTCAACCTCATCATGGTAGCCGCTACTGTTGGCAGAAGGCTACCAAGATACGCCTGGTCTTCTCCCTGGACTTTATCCAAGGCCTTCGCAACACTGGACATCACCTGGGCGTACTCATTCAGGAAGCTGACATCTGTTTCGGTGAAGGTCTGGAGCTTCAGCTGTGTCATCACCCTGTGGAGAGCGACCCTATTTTGCTCCAAGACTTTGTTGAGCACGAGAACAGAGTCATACATGGAGTTCCATCTGGTGCTGTTGGGAACCACCAGCCTCCTCTTCAGAGCATCAAATATGCTGTCTGCTGCCACTGTGCTGCGGTTCTGAAGATTCCACAGTCCCTGTGCCTTAGCCATGGACTTCCTGTAGGCTGACTTGAATGGAGCACTTTCAAGAGCCTTGTCAGCATCTACACTCGCTACCAAGTTGAAAGTATGGGCGGCACACTTCATGTGTACAGGCAGGTTGTTGCGTTCCACACCACTGGGCTGATCAAGGATGTCATCAACAGAGATGTACTCCACCACCACGTCATCGTGCCCAGCCTCTGGATCTGCAACCTGGATGATCTCATCATCTGGATCACCAGCAGCCTCATGAATTTCTGGCAAGACTTCAGCCTCTGAACCAAACTGTACAAAGGCCTTCACAAAGTTTTTTGCATTGTCCGTTGTAGTCCGGATCACCTTGTCTTGTAAGTTGAACTTATAATGAGTGTCCATCATAGCCTGCGCAAGAACATCAAAGGTGTGGTGTCCTTTGATTCTCGTACAGGCCAGGACAGCGTGTTGCCTCGCACGGCTCTCAGAGTCTAGCCAATGTGCGGTCATACCCAGGTACCACTTGTGCGCAGACCAGCAGTCTGCAGTAGTTGCAATCCATGGGATGTTCTTCAGCAAACTGTATACAAAAATAATGCATTATTAAATAAATTTGTAAAACACACACATATTATTTAAATATTACAATTCAGAAAGTTGATAAATGACAGATAGATGAAACATATATTCATATTTTGACAAAAAAGAAAAGCTATTTATTTATTGCAAAATGTTTTTTGTCAAAAACCCTAACACACTAACCGCTAGTTTCCTCAAACAGTAGCTGCTGCTGCTGCCTATTGAGGGGGGAGGGGAGGAGGGGGGAGGACCTGCTATGTCTGAAGAATTGGTAAACAATAGGAGGGGGGTGGTCTGACATCAGCCTGCCATTTTGTTGTTCTTCACTCAGATTTTAAGTTAAACAACAAGCCTGTGTCATGAGTGGATACATATACAGTATTAACATACAGTAAATATGACGTACAGAACACCATTCTTAAAAAAAAAATACTTGTGTATATATACCTCGTCAGATGCTCTTCCAGCTGTCGATGGCGGGCCGAAATCCTCCTGCCTAGGGTGCGTCGAGACATTGATGACTTGCTGGGGTTTAACATCTTGATCAGGCCAACAAAGGTGGGAGACTCCACTACACGCAGCGGTAGCATATTGTGGACAAACATGTCGACAATCTGTGTGTCCACCATAGACTGCCTTACGGCAGTGGAGGATGATTTAAAGAAAGTTTCAGTAAGGCTGGCCTGCCGTGCTTTCTTTGGTTGGGATGACTGGCTGCTTGCACTGCTCTCCACAGAAAGTCTGTGTTTTCCACGTAAGGACCCAGACTTCACTGCCAACTCGAACTGCGCAGTGCGTGTTGGATGTTTTCGGCTGACATGCGACTTCAGATTGAAAAGACTCCTCAATTGTCCTTTGATTATCGTTCGTTTTGGTTGGCACAAGACACACTGAAAGTACATAGACTTTTCATTCAACTTATCTTTCGAGTCAAAAATGAAATAGTCCTTCAGGTGTGGCCACGGGTGAGACGCAACGCTCTCTTCTTCGGTGACTTCCTCAGCCACAGCGGATGAAGATCCTTGTTCTTCCACACGTGGTTCATCCACAGGCCGCTGAGAAACCTCCATAACTTGTTGTTGTTCACCCTCCATGTTAACGTCTACTCACTGTTCGAGCAAGGCTGCAGAGAAAAACACACTGGGGGCTGCTAACTTGACCAATCATGTCTTTCTTGTCACATGACAGGTAGTAGAGTAGCCAATAGCCAGGGCCCGTTGGGGCGGGCCCCGCTCATAAATCAACCAACCGGACGACTGCTCCGGACGACTGCTCACGGACCACATCACCAGAATATGGTCCGTCTGTCTGTTAGCAGTTTAAAAGCCTGTAAAATAGGTTTTTTCGTTTTTACTGATAGATAATTAGTTATTAACGGTACTGCATTTTACATAAAAATAGCGCAAATCCGCTTATGAATTATAAAAGTTAGTCAAAAACGCTGTTACGCTGACAAAAACGTTAGGTCCACTGTAAGCGGATTAGCGCATTAGCGGTCACTAGCCTTCATATGCCCACCTTTGAGTATCACGTTTTTACTACATAGTATCACGTTAATACTACATACGTATCACGTTTTTACTACATAGTATCACGTTTTTACTACATAATATCACGTTATTACTACATACGTATCACGTTATTACTACATAAGCTCCAATTTTTTTTTCATGGTTGACTGCAATACGCTTCCTTAGTTTATAGTTTTATTTACAGTATAATGCATCATATCTTTGTGGTAACACTAGAGAAAAGGAAGTCAACAAAACCAAATTATTTTACAGTTTTAATCATCACCTTGTTGCTAATAATGTATTTAAAATTTAACAATCAATAAAATGCTAATATCTTTTGCCATTATAGCAAAGTGACAACATTAAATGTTTTCTACCACACATTGGGACAGTGCAGCTACTGGTTAAGTGAGTTCCCTTATCAGTCAGGTTCACTCGGCGCAACATATTTGCTATGGGAATTGCGCCGCCGCGTGGTTCACCTGAAGTAATACAATCACTCCTTTACGGCAGGTGGGCGTCAGCGTCACCACAGAGGCCCCGCCCTCTTGGTATAAGACCGGATGACGACCAGCCTACTTTTTCTTTTGCCCTTCACCTCGCTTACACCTGAATTTTTGCAGGATTGAGGACTCCGTGAATGGATCGCTCAACTGGAGGTGAGCTTTGCTCCCTACCCAGAGCGTCACGGAGGGCCGCTCTGCGAGCGCTAGGGTTAGCGGGAGGCTAACCTAGTGTCGTCGACATTTTATTTTTCTGCTGTTTCGCCGCTCGGTTAGCGGATGCTAACTGCACAACACGCTACCTGCTTAGCTAACGGAGCTAACAGGTAGCAGCCGCGAGCAGCTCAGCGAGAGGACTTCTTCGGACAAAGAACTCCAGCAGGCCAGCGACCCCCGGCTCCCGAGCCTGCTCCAGCGGATGTGGCTACCCCCTTTCAGCAACGGACACCCACGAGGCCTGTCCGGTCTCCTCAGGGATGCTACACGCAAAGACACTCAACACTTTTCTCACGGATGGCACTGGAGAAAGGCAAGTGGAAATCGAGTAACCCCGTTGCTAACTGGCTAGCTCCTTAGTTAGCCTGGCTAACTGGGAGCTCCCATGACAGCGCGGGCGGATGTCGGGCTCGTGCATCGTTGCTAACAAATAGCATTGCTAACAGGATTAGCGCTGCTAACAGGATTAACGCGGCTACGAGCGGACAACGAAGGACTCCATTGTGAGCTATGAGAAAAAATGCTTGGTGGCAGGGGCGGATCTACTGGGGTGGCATGGGGTGGCAGTTGCCACCCCAACAGAGAGCCTTGCCACCCTATTTGCCACCCCATCTGGACATTACGAGCGCAAAACTCTTTTTTCCGACAACATTGAATGCAGCACAATGTACCGGTAGTGACGTGATCCACGGTCCTTACCAGTTGGTGGCGGTAATGCACCAACCTCCATTAAACCCCATGAAGAAGAAGAAGAAGCATTGTTTACAACTTTCTGACTGAGTGGCGGCGCGCGGCGGGAAGTGAGAAATGAAAAGAAGACTGAAGACTCGTGAAAATTCTGTTTCACGAGAGGAACCAGGTAAAACAGTATTAAATATGTCACTTTTAGAAAAGTAATTGCAGTAGTAGTAGGCAGTGCAGGGGGAGAGTGGTTGTAATGTCTCCCGTAAAGACGCCAAGTCAAAGTCGAGTACCGTCTGGCTTTACTACTATTTCCAGTCACAGCTGCAGTATTGCTCAGAGTAGGTCCGGCAAAGATATGTGAAAATTTTACGTCAATAGACATATGCCAACTTTTTGTTCTAACTCCAAATTGTTTTTGAAAAATTCATGCGGTGTTGCACTCTAAATCAGCCCTGGTTTTTTTTCTTCTTCTTAGATCCTACAGCTCTCTCTAATTTCAGGCCAATTTCCCATTTATAATTTTTATCAAAGGTCCTGGAAAAGATTGTTTTATTCAACTTCAATCTTTTCTGGAAAACAACAACCTGTTTGAAAACTTTCAGTCTGGCTTCAGATCCTATAATGAATTTAATAATGAATTTAATTTGTAACACACTTTTCATTAACAAAAATCTCAAAGTGCTACAAAGTGCAACTAAAATCAATGATCAAATAAAAACAAGTGATAAAATCAAGTAAAATCAAAGATAAAATAACAAAAATCAATAATAAAATCAATTAAAAACAATGATAATATCAAATAAGATCAGAGATAAAATCATGTGGAGGCAGAGTAGGCTTGCTTAAAAAGAAAGTTCTTTAAGCCTTGTTTAAAGTCAACCAGTGATTGTGGAGCTCTCAGATAGTCAGGGAGGGAGTTCCAGAGCGGGGGGCAGCCACACAGAATCAGCACTGCTCAAAGTACAGAATGACATTCTTTTGTCCCTGGATGCAAAAAAACCTGTTCTGCTGGTGGTGAATGATGGACCTCTCAGCAGTCCTTCCCAGTCCCAGTTTTGGTTTACCGCTCCCCCACTTCAACCAGGTGGTCAGAAATCTTGGAGTGGAGCTTGACTCCAACTTAACCCTTCGCTCGAGGTACAAACAATGGGGAGACCGGTCCTTTTCTGTTGCCGGCCCAAAAGCCTGGAACAGTCTCCCCCTTGAGCTGCGTGCCACCTCTGATCTGACTCTGTTCAAAACCAGACTGAAGACCCACTTACTTGTTCAAAAAAGCTTTCACTCTGTAACTCTTATTACTTTAGGTATTTTAGTATGTAGCATTTTTATTTCCACTGCCTCCTTTTATTGCTGCTGTTTTTATTTTCACTGATTTATTGTACCATTTTTATTTATTGTACCTATTTATTGTAACTGATTGTTTTTACATTTTCTATCCTGTTAAGCACCTTAGTCAATGCAAGGCATTGTAGGAAGGTGCTATACAAATAGTTTATTATTATTATTATTATTATTAGACAATAAAAAAAGATCCTAAATATATTGCAACATGCAGAGAAAGTCCGATGTTTGGTCGTCTCGTGGTTTGTGTAAACTGATATCCATTAAATGTTTGAGAGGACAACATTGCAAAATAACTTCAAATCTTACAGATATGAAGAGGAAAGGTAGCATCGCTAGCTTCTTCTTACCAAAGGCAAAGACGAGAGACACAGAGACTAACCAGCTGTGTAAGGTTCACGGAGATGAGGATAAAGGAGAGGGGGAGAATCAACAGAAATGTGATGGAGAGCAAAGCCCAGGTGAGCAGGATGTAGTGGCAGTGGCACAGCTGCACAGCGGCGAGGAGATGGATGAGGGAGAGGATCACCATGAAGAACAGGAAGAAAGAGAATTGCTGGACAACATCCAGGGCTCATGCAGTGAAAGGAGAGAACCTGACACATTCGGTCGAGTTGGTCCACAGGGTATGTAAATATCACTAACTTCGTTCTGAGTTACATCTGATTCTAAGTAATTTTTGTTATATTTTGAATTTCCCCTGTTTGATACAATAAAATATATTTCTAATTTATTCCAATCAGTACATTTAAACAGATATGTCTTTGGTCGCTTCAAATAAATATTTTAGATTAATCTTCATAACTTTGCTTTATAATAATAACAGAAAATTGAATAAGATGACCTGTTTAGAAAATTACAGTTCTTTGTCTAAAATGTATTTTGGCTTAAATAAAGTTGAAAAAAATTAACCAAAATACTCTGATGCATGCTCAATAATCCAGGTAGAAAAATCTAAAAAAGCTAAGTCTGGTCCTCTGGACATTCAAAAAATAAAACAAAACAAAGCAAAAAAAAATGTAGAAACGTTTCGTCTTTCGTCCGAAAGACTTCCTCAGTCTGAGTTGCTGTGTTCAGCTCAGTCTTATAAATAGCACCCTCCCACAGTGTTGCACAACCAGTTGGCTGATGACAGCCTGAAACCAGCTGCTCACATGATCAAGGAGGGCCATCAGCCTAACAATGGATCATTAGCACCCTGATGGTTGTTTGCTATTCACAGAGGGCTGAGTGATACTAGCAATAACAGCATTGTAAGAGGGGGACAGTTGAACCCGGAGGCCTCCACCCCTGTTTAATGATGGACGGTTTCTTTTCACAAAGATGGCCTCCTTTACTCCTCTCTCAAACCATCGTTCCTCTCTATCAAGGATGTGAACATCTTCATCCTTGAAAGAGTGACCGCTGGCGTGGAGATGAGTGTAGACTGCAGAGTCCTGACCTGATGATGTTGATCTTCTGTGCTGGGCCATCCTTTTGGCCAGTGGCTGTTTAGTTTCCCCGATATAAGACTGATCACAGCCCTCCTGACACTGAACAGCATACACAATATTACTCTGTTTGTGCCGGGGGACTGGATCTTTGGGATGAACCAGTCTTTGCCGTAATGTATTTTGGGGTTTAAAAGCCACTGGGACGTTGTGTTTAGAGAATAAACGTCTCAATGTCTCTGAAACTCCCGCAACATACGGAATGACCACTGGTCTGGGTCTGGGTTCCTTCTTTTCACCTGATGGTTGGCTGGAGTCCTGTTTGGGTTTCTTCTCTGCTTTCAGGAAGGCCCAGTTAGGATATCCACATTTCCCTAGAGCCTGTTTTGTGTGTGATTTCTCCTTCTGTCTGGCTCCTAAGTTAGTGGGGACGCTGTCTGCTCTGTGGTACAGAGTCCTGATGACTCCTAACTTGTGCTCCAGAGGGTGATGGGAGTCGAACTGTAAATACTGGTCTGTGTGGGTGGGTTTGCGGTACACATCAGTTTGCAAATTTCCTCTATCAGAAACTGAGACCTCACAGTCCAAGAAAGCCAACCTGCCATTTTTTACATCTTCTCGTGTGAACTTGATATATTTATCCACAGAGTTGATGTGATCAGTGAAATGTTGGACTTCCTGAGATTTAATTTTAACCCAGGTGTCATCAACATACCTGAACCAATGACTTGGTGGTCTCCCTGAAAAGGATGTCAAGGCTCTCTTTTCTACCTCCTCCATGTACAGGTTGGCAACAATAGGAGAAACTGGAGACCCCATAGCACACCCATGTTTCTGCCTATAATATTGCTCCCCATATGTGAAGTAGGTTGACTGCAGGCACAGTTTCAAGAGTTGACACAGTTGTTCTGTGGAAAGTGTGGTCCTGCTGTTCAGAGTGGTGTCTGATTTTAACCTTAAACAGACCACCTCTACTGCTTCATCAACAGGGATGCACGTAAAGAGTGATGTGACATCAAAAGAGACCATTGTTTCATCAGTCTCCATGATGACACCCTTCACCTTCTCCACAAAGTCCATGGTGTTCTGTATGTGATGTTCTGAGCTGCCAACTAAAGGGATGAGTACAGATGCCAGATATTTGGAAACATTGTAAGTGACCGAGTTAATCATGCTAACAATTGGTCTTAAAGGTACACCTTGTTTGTGGATTTTGGGTAAACCATACAGACTGGGCGTGGCCTCCCCTGGGTACAGTCTGTGGTACAGAATACTGTCAATAGCCTTGTCCTGCTTTAAAACTTTCAGGCAATCTATCAACTTCTTCTTGTAACCACTTCCTGGATCTCTTTTCAGTGGTTCATAAGTGGTTACGTCACTAAGGAGTGACATAACTTTCTCATGATAGTCTTTCTGGTTCAAAATCACTGTGCACCTTCCTTTGTCTGCTGGGAGAATTATGATGTTTTTGTCCTTGCTAAGAGTGTTGAGTGCATCTTTCTCTTCTCTACTGATGTTGGAAGGTGGTGGTTTAGTTGAGAGGTTAAAGGTTAAAGGTTAAAGGTTAAAGGTTTTAGTTGAGGGGTTAAACCACCACCTTCCAACATCAGTAGAGAAGAGAAAGATGCACTCAACACTCTTAGCAAGGACAAAAACATCATAATTCTCCCAGCAGACAAAGGAAGGTGCACAGTGATTTTGAACCAGAAAGACTATCATGAGAAAGTTATGTCACTCCTTAGTGACGTAACCACTTATGAACCACTGAAAAGAGATCCAGGAAGTGGTTACAAGAAGAAGTTGATAGATTGCCTGAAAGTTTTAAAGCAGGACAAGGCTATTGACAGTATTCTGTACCACAGACTGTACCCAGGGGAGGCCACGCCCAGTCTGTATGGTTTACCCAAAATCCACAAACAAGGTGTACCTTTAAGACCAATTGTTAGCATGATTAACTCGGTCACTTACAATGTTTCCAAATATCTGGCATCTGTACTCATCCCTTTAGTTGGCAGCTCAGAACATCACATACAGAACACCATGGACTTTGTGGAGAAGGTGAAGGGTGTCATCATGGAGACTGATGAAACAATGGTCTCTTTTGATGTCACATCACTCTTTACGTGCATCCCTGTTGATGAAGCAGTAGAGGTGGTCTGTTTAAGGTTAAAATCAGACACCACTCTGAACAGCAGGACCACACTTTCCACAGAACAACTGTGTCAACTCTTGAAACTGTGCCTGCAGTCAACCTACTTCACATATGGGGAGCAATATTATAGGCAGAAACATGGGTGTGCTATGGGGTCTCCAGTTTCTCCTATTGTTGCCAACCTGTACATGGAGGAGGTAGAAAAGAGAGCCTTGACATCCTTTTCAGGGAGACCACCAAGTCATTGGTTCAGGTATGTTGATGACACCTGGGTTAAAATTAAATCTCAGGAAGTCCAACATTTCACTGATCACATCAACTCTGTGGATAAATATATCAAGTTCACACGAGAAGATGTAAAAAATGGCAGGTTGGCTTTCTTGGACTGTGAGGTCTCAGTTTCTGATAGAGGAAATTTGCAAACTGATGTGTACCGCAAACCCACCCACACAGACCAGTATTTACAGTTCGACTCCCATCACCCTCTGGAGCACAAGTTAGGAGTCATCAGGACTCTGTACCACAGAGCAGACAGCGTCCCCACTAACTTAGGAGCCAGACAGAAGGAGAAATCACACACAAAACAGGCTCTAGGGAAATGTGGATATCCTAACTGGGCCTTCCTGAAAGCAGAGAAGAAACCCAAACAGGACTCCAGCCAACCATCAGGTGAAAAGAAGGAACCCAGACCCAGACCAGTGGTCATTCCGTATGTTGCGGGAGTTTCAGAGACATTGAGACGTTTATTCTCTAAACACAACGTCCCAGTGGCTTTTAAACCCCAAAATACATTACGGCAAAGACTGGTTCATCCCAAAGATCCAGTCCCCCGGCACAAACAGAGTAATATTGTGTATGCTGTTCAGTGTCAGGAGGGCTGTGATCAGTCTTATATCGGGGAAACTAAACAGCCACTGGCCAAAAGGATGGCCCAGCACAGAAGATCAACATCATCAGGTCAGGACTCTGCAGTCTACACTCATCTCCACGCCAGCGGTCACTCTTTCAAGGATGAAGATGTTCACATCCTTGATAGAGAGGAACGATGGTTTGAGAGAGGAGTAAAGGAGGCCATCTTTGTGAAAAGAAACCGTCCATCATTAAACAGGGGTGGAGGCCTCCGGGTTCAACTGTCCCCCTCTTACAATGCTGTTATTGCTAGTATCACTCAGCCCTCTGTGAATAGCAAACAACCATCAGGGTGCTAATGATCCATTGTTAGGCTGATGGCCCTCCTTGATCATGTGAGCAGCTGGTTTCAGGCTGTCATCAGCCAACTGGTTGTGCAACACTGTGGGAGGGTGCTATTTATAAGACTGAGCTGAACACAGCAACTCAGACTGAGGAAGTCTTTCGGACGAAAGACGAAACGTTTCTACATTTTTTTTTGCTTTGTTTTGTTTTATTTTTTGAATGTCCAGAGGAACAGACTTAGCTTTTTTAAACCAAAATACTGTTTTTATGCTGTATGCTTTAACAAAGCTTGATGGTTAGCTGATAAATGACTGTTCCAAATTGTGTTTTTACTATTTGTTACATTTTATAAATAGAGCTGTGATCAGAATTTATATATTCACCTTATCTAGACATATCCAAGTCGTGGAGTGAGGGCCCAGCTCAGCCAAGGCATGAGACCTTTCCAAGAACCTTCCAAGGGGGAGCCAGAAGGAGCTTCAGAAATGAATGGTACGAATCACACCCTTGGTTGGAATACTCTGATATGAAAGACTCGGCTTACTGTTTCGCTTGTCGACATTTCTCACTCCCTGACACACCAACAACAGTTTTTAGCTGATGGTTACAGCAATTGGAAAAAGGCTACCATGACAGACAGTGGATTTCTTTGTCATGCTCGATCTGAAAACCATCTGAATGCAATGTTTGCATGGACTGAGAACAAAAAGAGGATTTTAAAAAATACTTCAATGCTGGAAATGATTGACGGACACAATAAAATACAAGTGACTGAAAATCAGTACTACATTAAAACATTAGCTGAGGTTCTTGTTCTAACTGCGACAGAAAACATAGCCCAGCGTGGTCACAGGGAGTCTCCAGACTCTGAAAAAAGGGGAGTTTTTCTATCTATGCTAGACTTGCTGGGTAAGCATAATCCCATAATAAAAAAAAGGCTTGAACAACAAGCTAAAAATGCCAAGTACACAAGTAAAACGATCCAGAATGAAATACTTGAATGCTTGGCAGGAATGGTTAAAGAGGAAATCATTCAAGAGGTCAAAAAGAGCAAGCAGTTTTCAGTGATTGTAGATGAAACTAAAGATGTTCCGAAAAAAGAGCAAATATCCTTTGTCCTCAGATTTTCTTTTCTATTTTTTAATTTCTTTTTTTGTGTGCTACCTCTGTTGACTCACCTGTCTCTCTTCACTCAACAGCTCCAGTTCAGTATCAACAGCATAATCTGCCTCCTGAATCACCTCCTCCCCTTCTCATTCACCTCCTCCTCTCCTGACTCAACAGCACCATCTGCAGGACCATCACCAGCACTTTCTGCACCTTCAATAAAAGTGAGGACATTTTCTTTTCTATTTTTTTCTTTTGACTTTTAATAGTACCTGTACACTACTTTTTTATTGTTTTTTATTATTAAATGTACTGTACAGTACAGTACTGTTGTACAGTATTTTATATGTGTTTTTTGAGTAATGTGTAGGGTACTATGTTAGCTAAACGCTTGTAAATAGGCTTGTAAATAAAGTTCTGTACATGTTTATAGCACAGTATGTACGCTTGTTTTGTCTCACGTCGAAAAACCAGGTTTACGCCGCCGCGTTGAATGCGTTCCGACTTACGTCGAAATTTGCTCTACTACGCCGCGTAGGAATGGAACTACAAGTATATATATATATATATATATATATATATATATGTGTATATATATATATATATATATATATATATAGATATATATATATATATATATATATATCAGAGTCAGAGAGTCTTTATTGTCATTTGCACCGCATGTGGTACATGTGATGAAAACGAGATTATGTACACGGGGTCCCAGTTACATCCAACAACAAATTCAAGAGAAAAACAGTAATAACATCTAGAATTAACTAAGAAAAACATCAACTAGTAATACACTAAGCCCTAATGTAGTGGAAAAACATCATTATAAACAGCAGCACGAACATGAGTCTNTATATATATATATGTATGTATGTATGTATGTATGTATATATATATGTATGTATATATATATATGTATGTATACATATATATATATGTATATATATGTATGTATGTATGTATATATATATATATGTATATATATGTATATATGTATGTATGTATGTATGTATATGTATGTGTGTGTGGAGGAGGGTGTTGCCACCCACTGAAACATCCTTGCCACCCTCTTGCCACCCCATAGATATTTTTCTAGATCCGCCCCTGTTTCTGTGTAACTTTATCAAAAGGGGGGTAGCTAAGAAAGCTTACCTGCCAATCACACTGGAAGGGGTCCTCGTGCGTGAAGCCCTCCTGGACGGCAGTGCAGACATATCTATTATGTCAGCCAAACTGTTTGAGTAGCTAAGGACCGTCGCTAACGGTGTTAACAGGCAAATACCCTTCGTGAAAAGTGCTATTGAGCTGCAGGGCCTCACAGAGACGAGAACAACCCTAACAGCTATAGCTATGGTTCACATGCAGATTGGGTATACGTGTCTACACTTGACTCACTCCCATTTTTGGTTGGCCAAGATTTTATAAACCGCTTCGATGCGATTATAAATTATGGTGATCAGACAATGTGGGCCATAGTGATTGGTGGCCTCGTATGGGTCTCTGAAAGATTAAATTAATATTTCTGTGCTCATAACATGTTTGCATATGTTGTCCAATTTTTAGACTCTGACATATTATTTATTTTGGCTGGAAAAGTGTTCATGTTGCAGAGACTGCTAGTTATGTCATTTGAAGCTGGGAAATTGTCTGTGATCAACTTTTATAACGCTAGTTAATGCTTTTGATGAAGGTTTGTCACGCTGTGAGATGTGTATGCGGTTCTGGTGACACTAGGTCCGGATTACGTATTCGCCTGTTGGGATAATTTCATCGTTAAATGACCTCCGAGTCATTTTAAAAGCTATTTCCACGTCTGCTGAGATCTTATGTGTGGTAGTCTACATTTTAGACAGAAATAGGACACTTTATCCTGCTCTGAAACTTGTTATCAGCTGTGGTTGAGACGGTTCTGTGCCGGTTCGGTTCTGATAAGGTGGACTCGGCTCTGATCGAAGTCCGTTTGTTGTTTCAACAATTAAAGTTGCTGTTTCTTACTAAGGAAGCTTAGTGGACCTGTTAAATCTTGTCGCCATACGTTTCAGATTTTTGCGATGTGCAAAAGCGTTTTTATTAAGTTGTAAAGAGTCCGGAAAGTTAAGCTAACTTGCTTGCGTCTATCTTGGAAGCCGCATGTCTTTTGTTGTGGTTTGGTCAAAGGACTTAAGACTACATTACCCATGAGCGCTTGGGTTAAGGACTACAAGTTTTTTCTTTGCTGTGATTAGTCGGTTAAGCTGAAAGTGGTGATGCACGTCGGTGGGATGGCCCACTCTTGTAGTCAAGTTTCACTTCAGTTACCAGTCCTGACAAGTTTCATACTTACTTGTCCGTTAATATCTTTAAAAACCTGTTTAAGCGCTGTGTTTTTGAGATTTTAAATTATGCTTTTAACGCAGTTGAAGTAAGATTACCGCTCGCCATGTGACCTGAGGTCACGTGACACCGGAAGCTACAACTCGTTTATGGAACCGACCTTTTTCTTTAAAAAGTTTAAAAATCACAGAACCTGTTCCAAACAATGTTAGTCACATCGAGTTGTCTCTTATAAGAACGTGGCTCGAGTGATTATCATGCACAGGCTCAAACTCTTTCCAAAAGTTGCTTTTAATCTGATTTTGTTAGATGCTTCTCGTAAGCTAACAACAGGATGTCAACAGGGCGCCGTCATTTTGCCTCTGCGCGCTAGCGGCCAGAAAGACTGATTACAGCTATCTAGTGGTTAGAAATAAGCTTTGAACATCTGCTGGCTAAAAGATAGCAGAACTTTTACACAGAATTGATACAGACATGTCTGCATTTTATTTAAAATTAACACTTTTAATGTAATTCTGTGCACAAAAGCTTTCCAGTTTATTTTAAACACAAAGTTTAAAATAACAAACAAGAAGCATCTTTTGACTTGATTTTTCCAAAAAATCAAACAAAAATAGCAGAACAGTTTTGAACATGTCACAGGTCGACAAATTAATAAAATTAACTATTTTTTTTAAAGTAACATCTTTCATGTTATGCTGAGCACACAAACTCTCCAGTTTATTTTAAATACAAATGTATTTAAAATAACAAACTGAACAACCTTTTTTCACTCCTGATAACTGTCAAACGCAGTCAGATAACGGTTTCAATGGAACTGCAAAACATCTTTTAAGGCATGATGAAGCGGCATCCTGGGAAAATTTTAGTGTGAAACATTGCATTTAAGTCAGTTCTCTTTTATATGCGTGTGCGTGAATAAACGAATTTCAGGCTTGGGTTAGTTAGTAACTGATGTTTAAACATAAGCTCTATTGAAAGTTAACACTGCACAGGGTGCATTTAACTTTTACAAATTTCATTGAGGGTAAAACCTGAAATAAGGTACCTATGAATAATATGCTTATTAAACATAGTGAAACACATAATTCTGAAGGCTGGTTAGTTAATTAACTCACTGCTGCATTGAAAGTAACGATTTATCTGCTAGCACTAAAATAAGAACCATCTTACTTGATTTTTCAAAGAAATCAATACAAAGATAGATGTTCAAAAGGGTGCAACAAATGAAAGGGTCCGCTCTCTGAGTGACCCAAAGTGGTTTCGATCGAGCCATGGTTTTGCTACCCTTGTACCTCGCACAGAGAGAGAATCTGTCTCAGAGCGTGATGACTACTCAACTGCTGTAAATGTCCTTCAGAAATCAGGTGAACATCCAATGCTTTTCTACGACAGGCTCATCCATGCTTATTCAGGTGACATAAGTGAACCAGGCTTGGAGGAGGATGAACAGCTTAAACATCTTTTCAGTGCAAATCTCTGACCTAAGTTAAGCAGATGTGTACGCCTCAAGGCTAATTTCAATGGGAGTTCTCTGGGAGAAGCTGAGATGTGAACTTTCTTTTGGAAACTGTGGACATCCGACCATGAGTCAAGGGTCCGTGTCTTCAGCAAGGTTCAAACAGCATCGTCAGCTGTGAACCATTCGAGTATCACAGCTCCAAGCTGTGAACTCTTTCTGTGAGTTGTTATCTTGAAAACCAAACCGGAGCTGAGGGCATTACTCTGGGAGGCAGAAGCAGACCTCACGAGACCGTGGCAAGATGGACGTGTGTCGCCTGTAAAACGCCGTAGGACATGCGCGTATGGCTTGACTAATTTACCGGAGTCGAGACAGGAAAATCTTCACAAAGGTAAAAGTCGTTCATCACAGTACGGACGTCCAGCTGAACCCGACCAGAGGATGTGCTGTCTCTGGTTAAAATATCTCAAGATAAGACCAACCATTTCCTTTCAACCTCCATTTTCTTCCTCCTAAACTTCCTCCTTATTTTTATTTCTAAAGGTAAACTGTAAGTTTGTGCCGCAGAAATAAGTTAATATAAGACCCATTAACTTGTGTTCTGTTGTTCCTATGTTTAAATCTGTGAAAGTTAGTTATAGGAAACTGATCGATCAATCTATGTAAATATTTTGTGATTGTAATTTGATGATTTGTTATTAAATGATTCTACCTTTGGTAGGTCAACATAATGTCTTTTGTCAATTACATTTCATCACTGAGTCACAGAATTATTGGTATTAATCTGAAAAAGATGAGAACCCGTTTATTTGATGGTAAGTTTGTGTCAGATAAAATCAACTCAAATCTATAATCTAAATTATAGATAAGTCAACAAACTGATCTATTCATCTATTTTATTACACTACAACTATGTGGAACGCATGTTACTTAACTCAGCTTTCCAGCTCCACCTAAAGCTGGAAAACTAAAAAACTGCTAAGCATTATGGGAAAGACAACAAAATCCACTCCCTTAGTGGTTAAGGGGAGTGGATTTTGTTGTCTTTCCCACCATGCTTAGCGGTTTTTTAGTTTTTCCAGCTGAACCATCAGTGAGAAGGACATGTGTGTTGTATAGACTTGCCTCTTGTGCGCTGTTAAAGTTGAGTTTCCTGTTGTAAGGCTTAAGAGTGTCTTCATTAGGTTTAACTCACATAATGTTAAGACAACAGTCACAGAATGTGATGGAAAACAAGTGCTCTTTGAAGCTAGATCGGAAATATCGGCAGGTTGGATCCGATATCCTATACTTAAATTATGTTGGTATCGGATTCCGATACCGATACTGGATCGGCCCATCCCTAATTTTAATATGTATAAGTATCTGATGTAATCACACCTCATAGACTCCATAGGAAAATGAGACACCTCTGTCTAAAGATCCATCCTTTTGCATGGAGACAGATGTGGCATAAGTCTATAAATACAGTGATCAAATATCTGATGAAACAATACTGAATAGAGACCGGAGTTTGCCCGAGTCAGGATGATGTCAGACTGCCCTTAGCTGTTGAAGATTTGGACGATTCAAAAGGACTTCTTTTGGACAGAATAGATGTTTCTTTTACTTTTTCAGCCCAAATCAAGTCCAACTCCATTTCTTCAAATTTGGAAGAGCTATTTTAAACTTGAGGCGTTTCCTCCTACCTCCGCCTGAGGAGAGGATTTCTCTTTGCCTTTTAAAGGAGTTCGAAAGAAATTAAACAACATGATGGTAAGGAGACGTTTCCTGACTATCATCTCTTAAACAAAGATTATATCAGATTACTCCAATAGCACACTTGATTGCATGAAAGGTGGTTACATTTTGGAGTCATCTGCTTAGTACTTCTGAATATTGTCAGAGTTGTGATAAATAAGAAATCTTGACTTGGGTTGTTTGTTAATGTTGAATTAAGGGGGTTTAGAGTGATTTTGGAGTATTGACATAGCCTTGGGGCTCCAGGGCATGGCATGGCTTAGTGAAGAGAGGGCTCTCAATCCAAAATTGGCAATAACTCCAGAGACTAATACCTCCTTCTCATGGCTCCCTCGAGCAAGGAAACACCCTGTCAACTGGGCTGTTCGACCCTTGGATTCTAACTCGATCACTATGAAGCTCTTTGATTATTATGTATCTGCCATGTAACTGAATGTAATCAATTTATTGGATTGTGCTTGACGTTGTTCCCCTGCAAATCATTAATTAAAGCAAAGCAAAATGTAAAACTCAGGATTATTATTTCATCCCCTTATGTTCTTGGAAATGGAGAGCTTGGTTCAAAGTTAACGACAATAGTGAAGAGGTTTTTAAAGGTTTCCTAGCTTTGATATTAAACATCATCCATGGATTTTGTTCCTAGATCCTAAACACAACCAGATCGGTAACAATTGCAAGACTACAAGAGATGAGCGGCCGTGAATGCATGTTTCCCAGTGAAGCACGATCTAACTCCTGCTGCTAGGTTAGGCTGAGTCACGGGGTGAGAATTATGGATGCGAAGTGCAGAGAGAAGGTTGTTAACATATTTGGGTGAATCATCTCACCCCAGCCTTAAATCAAACTGTCCCAGACTCATTTGGGTAATACCTAAGTGTTAGGATTAGTTTTAGACCCCTTGGAGGAGAAGGTTGCAATGGGGCTTGCCACGTGCCCTGTGGTAACCTCACTGGGGTAGCGATAGTTGGCATCCAACTGAAATAATTTTTAAATTATTTACCTGTAGAACCCAGTCTTATCTAATAGGGATGTACCAATCCACATTTTTCACTTCCGATCCGATACTTAAAACTGGGTATCGACCGATATCGATACTTTACCGATCCGATACTGTTTAGGTATGTGAATCTGCATAATGACATTTTTGTACTGTGACCATTCATTTTAACATTGTGGAAGATATACCCAATGAAGACACTCTTGAGCCTTACAACACGAAACTCACAAACTTTAACAGCACACAAGAGGCAGGTCTATGCCACGCACATGTCCTTCTCACTGATGGTGCAGCTGGAAAAACTAAAAAAACGCTAATCATGATGGGAAAGACAACACAGCCCACTCCCGTTAACCACTAAGAGAGTGGATTTAGTTGTCTTTCCCATAATGCTTAGTGGTTTTTTTAGTTTTCCAGTTGCACCTAAAGCTGGAAAACTAAAAAAACGCTAAGCATTATGAGAAAGACAACAAAATCCACTATTTTAGTGGTTGAAGGGAGTGGGCTGTGTTGTCTTTCCCATCATGCTTAGCAGTTTTTTAGTTTTTCCAGCTGCACCATCAGTGATAAAAGACATGTGTGTGGTATAGACCTACCTCTTGTGTGCTGTTAAAGTTAGTGAGTTTCCTGTTGTAAGGCTCCAAGAGTGTCTTCATTGGGTTTAACTCACACAATGTTAAGACGACAGTCGCAGTATGTGATGTAACACAAGTGCTCTTTGAAGCTGAATCGGAAAAATCAGCAGGTTTGATCTGATATCGATACTTAAATTATGCTGGTATCGGATACCGATACTGGATCGGATCGGCCCCATCCCTATTATCTAGGTCATGTGACCGGAAATAAAATAAGTACTTGTAGAATGCTGTAGATATTCATTAAATTACTACCATTTATTTTTATTGGTTTTATTTATTTATTTATTATTTAACACCTTTGTTAACAACTGCTGTTCAACCTTGACTGACTGCTTTAAAAATAAATCTGAGGACTTCTCCACCATGTGCTCTCATGGGCGGAAAGGGGGGAAGCTTCCTACTTCTCCGCTTCGTGTTCGTATCAGACATTAAAACAAAATCCCGGTATTTAAATCATATTTACTGACACAAAGATGTCATACAGACATTTTTTTCATTAAAACATATACTGTACCAGGCTCGACTGCCAATGCCCGTCCATCGACACTTTGATGCAGCATACCTGCAAACTCAGAAGGGATGGAAAAGCTGACAATCCTAGTGACCCCCCACCCCTAGCGACCCCCCCCCCCGAAAGATTTTGATTTTTAACATGTAAGTTAAAGGAGACCACATATAGGTCTTTAAAAATTTTATGTTATGTCTGTGTGCTATCTTGACAATATTAATTCATTTTAATACACAAAATAATTCTTAGATAATTAATTATACCCTTTTTAATTCTGCCATTTTTAACTTTCGTTTTGAACGACCGGTTTCTGATACAAGTTCTGAAGTCCACGCCCTTCAAAGATCTGTTTACGCCCTCTGTAACAGCCAGTATCTGTAATGTGTTGTTGTTTTAAAATTAGCTCTTTTTTTATTACTCATTTGACTTACTGTTAGTGCTAGCTTAAGATAACTTACCGAAACCCGTCTGAGCGCGCCGCAATTTGCTGCTCCTTTTAGCATGAGACCACCCGAATCCGATGCTAATGTTAGCTTGTTCCTCTTCCGGTGTTCGCCAGCTCCGCTCGTTGCACGCGGAGATTTTGGGAGTTATCGCTGTTCCAGTCAAGACAACACAAAGTTCACCAAGTGTCTCCCGTAAATTAATCCATAAGGAGAAGGTCCTCGCTGCTGGGAGGCTGCTGGGAGGCTGCTGCGAGGCTGTACAGTTGAAGCTCCGCTCCATCCGCCAGAAGAGGGTCCCGTTGCCGCCGGTCCCTACGCCGGGGGTCCGCTCGTTTAATTTTTGCCGGCTGCGCGTTGGGAGCGATCGCAAATACACTAAAAATTGAACTAAAACATAAAAATAACAATTATACTTTATTTATAAAGCCATTTAAAAAAAACCACAGCTGCAACAAAGTGCTGTACACATGAAATTAAGAACATATAAACAAAAGATGAGATGAAATCATGAAAAACAACAGTCATGTGTTTAATACAGAAGTGGGTTGAGCCTAACCAGGGGTTGCTAGGTGAGGGGCTGGACTCAGGTTGTGGTGGGTTGTCCTAGCGCTTGTGACGTCACAAGCGCGATTGTTTTCAAAACGAAACCTAAATTATCACAGTAAAATAAATCTACATAGAGTAAATAAACCACTGGGTGCATTTTTTTGGCCTTAGGACTGTTTTTTTTATGAAGTAAATACCCAAAGTTGAGTAAAAAAAACATTAAAAAGTGAATTTTGCATGTGTGGTCCTCTTTAAGCATTCGGATTTACTCCAAGAAGAAAATTAGAATTAGGGAAAAAACAACATGTTTCAGGTGAAAAAGACATTTATTAACATATCCCAATATAATTAGGACATACACAAAAAAAGATGGCTAGTCCAATTTTATTATAAAAAATAAATAAACAAACAAGCAACAGCAGCAGCAAGCCAACCAGAGAAACCACATTTAGAAGATGGCACCTTGATTTGATTTGGTTTTATAACACTTTGTTTTTACTATTTTATTGTTGTACTTTTTTTAAAAACAGGTGTCTCTTGAAAATGAGTCCTCGTGACTCAATGAAACTTACGTGTATAAAGGTCGAGTGACACAAAAAACAACAACTTAAAACTCCGGTGTGTCGCATTTCATTTACCCTTTATTTATTCAGGTTAGTCTCATTGAGTCACTAGAACTCATTTGCAAAAGAAACCTATTTTTGGGAGCAGATGGTGGGGGTTGGGGGCCTTGCTCGGGGACCCAGAGTGGGGCAAATGAGGGTAGAGGCAGGTGTGGGTATTTCACCTTTTTCCAACCACATTTTTGATGTTGACTGTACCGGGAGTTGAACCTGCGACTTTCTAATCACAGGCCCAGCGTCTCTAACCTCTGCACCACCACTCCCCCATTTCATTGGCACTAATGTTAGGTTAGTTTTTTTTTTTTTTTACATTACCTTAGTTTTAATTTCTCTCATTTAATAACAATGACGCATTATCGGACAGCGGTACAGATGCGTTAGAGATAGCCTTCCCAAAATTATTCACAGTGAAACGAGTGACACTGTAAGCTAACATTAACATACAATTCACTGATGTTAGCTAATTAGCATTACATTATGCTGACAAGCTTTCCATTACAGATAGTTATGTTGGAAAATGTAATGGACTACGACACATAACGTTGCTAAAACTTTTTTGGGGGCAAAATTAAGTTTAACTTGCACAGCATAACACTTACTTCAAAACTGACAAAGTCCATGTCCAATATTACCGCACTGTAAAACATTCCTTCGTTCGTTGAGAGGAA
>JBBPBX010006109.1:0-19712 GCA_038048925.1 Garcialebias charrua
GAGTGCTGCTCATCACTGTACCTCATCAAATGTCATCTCATTATGGCCAATGACATTTTGCATCCTCACACAATATTTGTTTATACAAACACTCAAATTTGTCATATTCAGTGGGAATGTGTGGGACAGTTTGTGCACACACCAAAAGCAGAACATGGGAGATAGCACCTCTCAAAAAAAAAAAGAGGGGAGGGGGGTATACAATTTTATCAAATATACACCATCTTCCTCACTCTTATTTTTTTTGTCTTTCAGCTGCTGCTCGGCAGTTTGACCCAAAGCTAACTGACAAGGACTACAGCGGAACTGTCAAGAAGTGGCTTCGTTATGCGCCAGACCGGGAGGGGGGTATCCCAAGGAACCAAAGTGATCCAAACCCAAGCCAAACGTGTCAAACCTAGTCTGAAAAAGCTAAGTCTGGTCCTCTGGACATACAAAAAACAAAGCAAAAAAAAAACTGTAGAAACGTTTCGTCTTTCGTCCGAAAGACTTCCTCAGTCTGAGCTGCTGTATTCAGCTCAGTCTGAGCTGCTGTATTCAGCTCAGTCTTATACCATACCATACCATTTTATTTATAAAGCACTTTAAACAGGAACAAGTCCACACAAAGTGCTGATATAAATAGCACCCTCCCACAGTGGATCAACCAGTTGGCTGATGACAGCCTGAAACCAGCTGCTCACATGAGCAAGGAGGACCATCAGCCTGACGATGGATCGTTAACACCCTGATGGTTGTTTGCTATTCACAGAGGGCTGAGTGATACTGGCAATAACAGCATTGTAAGTGGGGGACAGTTGAACCCAGAGGCCTCCACCTCCGTTTAATGATGGACGGTTTCTTTTCACAAAGATGACCTCCTTTACTCCTCTCTCAAACCATTGTTCCTCTCTATCAAGGATGTGAACATCTTCATCCCTGAAAGAGTGACCGCTGGCCTGGAGATGAGTGTAGACTGCAGAGTCCTGACCTGATGATGTTGATCTTCTGTGCTGGGCCATCCTTTTGGCCAGTGGCTGTTTAGTTTCCCCAATGTAAGACTGATCACAGCCCTCCTGACACTGAACAGCATACACAATATTACTCTGTTTGTGCCGGGGGACTGGATCTTTGGGATGAACCAGTCTTTGCCGTAATGTATTTTGGGGTTTAAAAGCCACTGGGTGGCTTGTATACCCCCCTCCCAGTGGCTTTTAAACCCCAAAATACATTACGGCAAAGACTGGTTCATCCCAAAGATCCAGTCCCCCGGCACAAACAGAGTAATATTGTGTACTGTATGCTGTTCAGTGTCAGGAGGGCTGTGATCAGTCTTATATCGGGGAAACTAAACAGCCACTGGCCAAAAGGATGGCCCAGCACAGAAGATCAACATCATCAGGTCAGGACTCTGCAGTTTACACTCATCTCCAGGCCAGCGGTCACTCTTTCAGGGATGAAGATGTTCACATCCTTGATAAAGAGGAACGATGGTTTGAGAGAGGAATAAAGGAGGCCATCTTTGTGAAAAGAAACCGTCCATCATTAAACGGAGGTGGAGGCCTCCGGGTTCAACTGTCCCCCACTTACAATGCTGTTATTGCTAGTATCACTCAGCCCTCTGTGAATAGCAAACAACCATCAGGGTGTTAACGATCCATCGTCAGGCTGATGGTCCTCCTTGCTCATGTGAGCAGCTGGTTTCAGGCTGTCATCAGCCAACTGGTTGATCCACTGTGGGAGGGTGCTATTTATAAGACTGAGCTGAATACAGCTTCTCAGACTGAGGAAGTCTTTCGGACGAAAGACGAAACGTTTCTACAGTTTTTTTTTGTGCTTTATTTTTTATTTTTTGAATGTCCAGAGGACCAGACTTAGCTTTTTTAGATTTTTCTACCTGGATTATTGAGCATGCATCAGGGTGTCAAACCTAGGTTACCCCAACACACGCTGTTTCCCTTGTTCTTCGAGTACAAGTCTTAACCTCATGGACGCTGTTATTACATGAACATTAGACTTTTCTGTCAGTTAAAAAGGAGTCAAATATGTTGACAAATACCTTCTTTACTGAGCTCCACGATTGCCTACAAAGTTAAGAGGATGGAGGATTTTGCGAGAGAGGAGCGCCTCTGACTCATTTGCTGAGCTTCAGAACAAAGTCCATCGCAGAGTGCCCAGTGAGAAATGCAACCCAGGCTGCCTTGAGCACCTTCTTCTGGCTTTTCCCTTTTCAGGGGTCACCACAGCGAGTCATCCTCCTCCACCTCACTCTGTCCTCTGCATCCTCTGTTCTCACTCCAACTACCTTCATGTCCTCTCTAACTGCATCCATACATCTCCTCTTCTTTTCCTCTTTGTGTGCGTGTGTGTGTGTGTGTGTGGGGGGGGGTGTTAATAAAAAAATAAATTTAAAGTCATGGTCAGTTTTTTTATGTCTGATGTTTGCATTACCGTAGTAGTTCTGAAGATACAAACCACTGTGTATTTACTAGACTGCTTTTGGTCCAGCTTGTGATTTGTACATCATGATGTTGGTACATAAATCTAAATTAAAGACTAATGTTGATGTAGAAAACTGGGTGATGTTAAAATGTAAAGATGTTAGAAGCCAACTATTTGTATTGCAGATTTAAAACAAATGTAGTTATATAAAGTGCTTCACATATTAAAAATAAAAAATAAATGGAGGGTTAGGGTAAAAAAAAAACAACTACCGGTAACCATTGGTGTTTTACATGGTCTACCTACATGCAAAACCTGTATTTTCAGGCAGAGTATATCATATTCCCAAATATGCATGAATTTGCATAAATGAAAAATCCTTAAATATCCGAATGACATCTGCAACGACGTGATACGCCAAAGATCTGCTGGAACTCTTGAGGGATCGCATATTTCCAGGTACTTCACAGATAAAAATCCATAAATATACGACTGACATCTTCATCGTGATACGTCAAAGATCTGCTGGATCTCTGAGAAATCGCATACTTCAGAGATACTTCACAGATAAAAATCCATAAATATACGACTGACATCTTCATCGTGATACGTCAAAGATCTGCTGGATCTCTGAGAAATCGCATACTTCAGAGATACTTCACAGATAAAAATCCATAAATATACGACTGACATCTTAAACGTGATACGTCAAAGATCTGCTGGATCTCTGAGAAATCGCATACTTCAGAGATACTTCACAGATAAAAATCCATAAATATACGACTGACATCTTCATCGTGATACGTCAAAGATCTGCTGGATCTCTGAGAAATCGCATACTTCAGATATACTTCACAGATAAAAATCCATAAATATACGACTGACATCTTCATCGTGATACGTCAAAGATCTGCTGGATCTCTGAGAAATCGCATACTTCAGATATACTTCACAGATAAAAATCCATAAATATACGACTGACATCTTCATCGTGATACGTCAAAGATCTGCTGGATCTCTGAGAAATCGCATACTTCAGATATACTTCACAGATAAAAATCCATAAATATACGACTGACATCTTAAACGTGATACGTCAAAGATCTGCTGGATCTCTGAGAAATCGCATACTTCACAGATACTTCACAGATAAAAATCCATAAATATACGACTGACATCTGTCACGTATACGTAAATATAAACAATCATACGTCATATATGCGGCAAGTATCCGAAGAGATGTAAGCAGTAATCCCGAGGGATAACAGAGCCACATATTTCTGGATCTGCAGCAGATAAAGTATCCGGATTTTGTGATTTTTTAAGGATCAATAAAGTTCGGATCTGTTCGTATCCGGGGATATCCGAAACTGGATTTTCCGAGGATGCGATACGGAAATTCCCGGAAATTGTCCGTATATGTGAAGGATGCGGAGATATACCACATCTGATACTCCCGTATATCTATGGTTTTTGTGCAGTGAAAGCCACTTAGCAAACCACTTGGAATGATTTTTGACCTTATCTTTGTACTTCCCATACACACACACACACACACACGTGTATATCTGCCTTTGTACTGTGAAAACACTGCATCTGAAAGAGGCTGACTCTACTCACCACCTCCAGGTTTCTGATAGGGAAAAAAATGTTATTGCACACATCAAGCTTGGACCAGAACTGCAAATGTCTCTTGGGTTGTACAATAATGGACGAGGAGGTCCCCCCGCAAGACAAAAAAATTATACAATTCACTTTTGCTATGACAATGCTGTAACACATTCAACGTTTCTCCAAAATTCTGCAGCAGAGACGCCACATTCGACTGAAAAAACTAAAGACAAGACAGTTTTTCCAAAACTTGTTTGTCCAACATAAGAAGCCGAGCAAACTAAGAATGCATCCAAAACAAGCGTGTCATCAGAATTAGTCTGTGCTCATCACTTTGCTTTCCCTGCAGTGAAAGGACGCAAATATTTGTTGTCACCACGCAGAGAACAAGGAGCAGTTTATTTTCTACAGTTTAAAGTGGAGTTTCAACATTGTTTGTGGTTCTAAATGGATTTAAAACCAAAGACTCGGCACTCCTTGAAGGAACTTGTGTCACACTGAGCAAAAAATATAAATGTAACACTTGTGATTTTGCTCCTATTTTTCATAAGGTGAACTCAAAGATGGACTTTTTCTATGTACGCAACAGACCTTTATGTTAGTGAGCACTTCTGCTTTGCTGAGATAATCCATCTATGTCACAGGTGTGGCATATCAACATGCTGATAAGACAGCATGATCATTGCACAGGTGTGCCTTAGGCTGACCACAATAAAAGGCCACTTTAAAATGTGCAGTTTCATCCACACTACAATGCCATAGATGTTGCAAGTTTTAAGGGAGCGTGCAATTGACATGCTGACTGCAGGAATGTCAGTTTTCAGAGAATTTGGCGGTATTCAACAGGCCTCACAACCACTGACCATCCACTGTGTTCATTATCCATACGTCTGCACATACCATAACCCCACCACCACCATGAGCCACTTAATTCATAACATTGACATTTGCCTTCTCAAGTTCGTTACGACAATGAATTGTATTCAGGTGGAAACACCAATGAGCAAACAGATGAGCTTCCCCAAGATGGTTTCTGACAGTTTGTGCAGAAATTATTTGGTTATGCAAATCGATCGTTGTAGCAACTGTCTGGCTGGTCTCAGATGATATTAGAGGTGAAGATGCTGGATGTGGAGGTCCTGTGCTGGTGTGGTTACAAGTGGTCTGCGGTTGTGAGGCCGGTTGCATGTGCTGCCAAATTTTCTGTAACGCCTTTGGAGATGGCTTGTGGCAGATAAATGAACATTCAATCCACAGACAACAGCTCTGGTGTACATTCCTGCAGTCAGCATGCTAATTACACGTTCCCTTAAAACTTGCAACATCTGTGGCATTGTGACAAAACTGCACATTTTAAAGTGGCCTTTTATTGTGGTCAGCCTAAGGCACACATGTGCAATAATCATGCTGTCTAATCAGCATGTTGATATGCCACACCTGTGAGGTGGATGGATCATCTCAGCAAAGGAGAAGTGCTCACTAACACAGATTTACACACATTTGTAAACCATAACTGAGAGAAAAAGTCCTGTTGTGTACATAGAAAGGACCACACATGCAAAATTCACTTTTTAATGTTTTTTTTTAACTCAATTTTGGGTATGTACTTCATAAAAAATTTTGAATTCAGCTCATGAAAAATTGGAGCAAAAACAAGTGTTGCACTTGTACTTTTGTTCAGTGTAGTATAAATTATTTTATATTTTATAATTTTGCCCTAAAATCATATTTTGTTAAGCAATGACATTGTAGCCATTTTGGTAAAACCTCGAAAAACCATTTTTCAATACCTTGCATAATCTGTTGCCATTTGGATTATATGTTTTGACTGATTGCCAACTACTACCATCCATGCCAAATCTTAGCTCAGTGTTTGTAAAATTCATTAAGGTATAGCCTATTTTGTGTAGACTCAGATCGATTAGCTGCGGCGGCCATCTTAATTTAGGTTGACTCTAAATGTAATACATTATACAGTAGATGTGCATACAAAGGTAACTTCCTACAGGTTTCATTGAACTTTGTGCAGTGGTTCATAACAGACACAAACACATGCACACACACACACACGCACACACACACACGGACTTGGGTAAAACATTTTTGTCCACCTTCGCCTTTCAAATGGTGGAAAATAGTAAACATTATTAGTGTCAGTGAGTAAGTACAGACATGAACTAAACTGCCACTTTCACAGAATCTATGTTTTTTTTTAGCATCACTGGTACTGTAGGTAGGTCCATCTAGAGGAAATGATCATGGTGATATGTTATAATAGTTTAAATATATTTTTTAGAATGCTGACAGTCTTGTTGTTTCTTTCAGGACTACCTGGATGCCCTAATGGGTGTGTGCTATGATGGGGTGGAAGGGCTCCTCTACCTTTCTCTGTTTTCTCTCCTGGCTGCTTGCGCTCTCTCTGCCATGCTGTGTGTAATTTTCCGCCTGTGGATATTAATGGGCAGCAGGTCAGTGCCAAGCCAACTCCATACTCCATTATGTACCGCTTGCAATGTACTCCTGCAAAAAATATGTTCACTCTCTGTTTGCCTGCCTTCCTGCCTCTTCGTGCGCTCTACGACTTCCATCCAGGGAAAAGGAGTACAACGACATAGACGAGGAGGACCCATTCAACCCCGAAGCACGTCGGCTTTCGTACAACCCCAGAAGGTCCAACACCCACAGCTTCTGTAGTTATATCAGCAGCCTGGGCAGCCAGGCCAGCCTTCCTCCACCTCCTCGGTCTACTTCTAATTCTACCTTACCACCTCCTGAATACATGTAAGGTCAGCTACATATGACGATGCCTTCGCAGTTGTGCTGTTTTCAGTCTCTACTAAGTTTTCTTTGCATTACAGGAATCAGTCCATGCTGTTTGGAGAGGCCCCTCGATATGAGAATGTGCCGCTGATTGGGAGAGGCTCACCACCTCCCTCGGTTCGTTGGCCTTATGAAGCTTTAGTGTCCCTAGTGTAATGACGATGATGTCACTTCAGATAGTATTAACAGGAAGCATGCACTATGAGCAAATGCACTGCAACCTTTCTCAGCTAAGTAGAAACTGAACTTGTATGTGCATGCACGTGATGGAAGACTGATCTCTGCTGGCCATTTGTCAAAGTGCACCTATTTTTTTTTTTACACATTAACACTTGTTTTGGAATTGGATTTTGTCTGATTTTGATTAAATTTGGGTTTACCGTACATATAAAATGGAACATTAGTGGAAAATAATTTCCTGTTAGAGCTGCAGCATTATAAACTTGGGTTTGTCCACGTTAATTGTTGCATTTATTGTGTGTAGTGGATCGTATCTCCATAGTCGGAGCTGAATAATAGATAACAAATGGAACACTGACAAATTCACAGTCCGCGTTTCTGCTGTGTGATGTATTTTATTTTATTATTTTGCTGTTCCTGCGGCTTCATTTGCCTTTAGTGCACACCAAAGACTTGGCAGTTTTTTTGAGTGGGAGAAAGTGGAGAGAATCTGGATCACTGTTTAAAATGCGACTGCCTCTGTGAGGCTCATTTTTAACAGACGTAGGCATCTGTTCTTTGTGTATCTGTGACAAAGATGCTTGAAACTTTTGAAAGAAAACATCGCAATAAATACTACGTTTTGTGCTCTGCATGTCTTTGGGTTTGAGGTTTTTGCTCATCAGCATTTCTTTTTGTGTGTGTGTGCGTTTCTCAGTATTGTGTCCAATTTATTCTTATTTGTTGTTTCAGTCTTTTATAGCTGAAAGTTTCCTGTCCACTTCGGCATTTTCTTTCTTTCTTTTTTTCTTTTTTTTTTCCATCTGTGAACGCCTGTCAGGATATTTGTCACACAGAATGTTTTAACCTAAATTTAGGGACATACATACCACAGCTTTGACCTCCTGGCACTGTTTTTCCCTCTGAGTGTTGCATGTGAGTGCAATTTATTTTATGACCCTTTATTTATGCTTTCATTCCCCTTTTTACATGCTTTTCAACTTCTTTACCCTCCTAATTTTGCATCCTTCAAATAGAAAAAAAAAACACACACACATAAAGATAGGAATTGCTTGTGGAAAATTTAATCTGTATTATTTTTGTTTCCTGCAGTATACACCCACCATGAGGACTACATATCTATCTTTGACGGATGCCCAAACCAGACACTTTGGAGGTGAATTCCACGTGTAGCCTGCCACCTGGCGAACCCTTCAGTGCTTCGTTTTGAGGGTTTGAGCTCCCACCACAAAGCTGTCTTTGTGGCATAATCCTGTTTATGAGGACAACAGGCTGACATCTAGTCTAAGGCATGAAAGCAGGCCATGTGATGTCATTACTGTAGCAACACATCAGCACACTGCTAGGAAATCTCTTAATGCAGTTTGGAACAGAGTTGGACTGAACAGACGCATCTGAACAATTGTCTTATGGCAATCCTGCAACGTGAATGAAAGCATTTTGTGTTTTAAATAACAAAACTTTGAACTCAAAAAGCCCAACAATGTCTTTTTTTTTTTTCATTTAAATATCCATGTGATGTGACACAATAGGATATGATCTTTGTTCAGTATTAAGATTTTAATGTACTATGATGGGCAAAATTTGACCACATAGGCCTTCAATCAATGTATATTTGCAATATCTCCTTTGCTTGGAAGAAATTTGTTTCTTGGTCTTTATTTAAATGGTGCAATATGACCTAGGATACTCCCATTTTAAACTTGTCTAAATCAAAGAATAAATAATGCATTTTGATTTTGTTTTCAAACCGCCAATGATGCCTTTAAAAATATGTCACATACATTAGGTGTTTAATACAACTATGGGAATGTAGCTGCATGTGGCAACATGGTTTTGTACCTATCACCAAGAATAACATACTGGTAAATAATAAAGACTGTGTTTACAAATGTGCTGCAATTTCATCACAAAATAATGGATTCTTATTATATAAAGTACAGGTAAATATTTTATTTGTTGCATTTTATTTTGAAACGAGAAAAATCCTGCAGAGACTGCAGTGCCACTACGATGAATATAAGTGGAATATATAAAAGTTTGAAAATGTCATGTTTATTTAGCCATAAAAACCATTTGAATTTTGAGAGAAATCTTCTATATGGTGTTTATGTGTCAAATAAAGTGTCCAACTAAACAATTGTGCACTGTCTTAAAATGTTCACTGTGTACTCTTCTGTTACTATTATTTTACTACTACTTGTCTAATTAGTAAGATGGCCCACAGTAAGAGTATTAGGATAATTAGGATTTGGCATGACCTATATGTCAACCAGGAACAGTGTCCTCAGTCAGCTGCATAAATAGAAAAACATTCATGGAAATTGTCCAGCCCATCCGTAATTTTTTTTTCTTTTTTTTTCAGATTTTAGACATGTAAAGAGACAGGTTGCATTTATGATAAATATACATACACAGAAGTTTTGAATGTAGCCAAATTAGCTGAGTGCAAAATAGTTCTCAAAATTTAACTCTCTTAAGCAGTGGTGGGATGTAACTAAGTACAAATACTTTGTTACTGTACTTAAGTACATTTTTCATGTATCTGTACTTTACTTAAGTAGAATTAAATGTGGCTACTTTTACTTTTACTCCATTACATTTTACATGAAATATCAGTACTTTCTACTACACTACATTTCTATAATGTGTTGAGTTACAAGTTACATTCAGCTTTTTGATTTGTTGTTACGGTAGTTTGAAAGTAACTGATGTCGAGAGGGGAGTTGGTTCATTGAATCACTGTAAAGTGGGCAGGTAACATTAGACCTGCCTTCAAGATGAGCTGGACCAGTGAAATATATTCTAGTATATACGTCATTAAGCTGGGAGCACCCACAGCACCATGCAAATTTTTTTCCTGTAATAAAGGATAGCGAATATTATAATGAAGAGCAGTTTAATGACATCAATATAACAAATGGGGTTCTCTCTATTATTCACTTTAATAGCAGAAGTATAAATGCAAATATATCCAAAATAACAGATTACTTAAAACAATTAAACAGAACTTTTACGATAATAGCACTGTCAGAGACATGGCTCAATAATGAAAACACAAATAATATTCACATTGAAGGGTATGAATTATTTCATATGAACAGAAATAATAAAAGAGGTGGTGGAGTCGCTCTATTTGTTAATAATGAAATCAAATGTAAATTAAACGGTGAAATGTCAATAATTGTTGATAATATTATGGAAATGATAACAATAGAAATAATAAACAAAAACAATAAAAACATAATAATAAGTTGTGTATATAGATCACCAGGATCAAATATAGAAATATTCACTGATAAAATCTTGGAGCTATTGGAGAAGAGTTTTAATAAAAAAGTTTTTTTGTGTGGAGACTTTAACATTGATATGGGAAACAAAACAGATTCAAATAACATCAGTATTAACATCAGTATTCAAATAACATCAGTACAACTCAACAAGCTGGAGCTTCAACCCCCATCATGTGCACCTTCTACAGAGGTGCCATAGAAAGTGTCCTGACAAGCTGCATCACTGTGTGGTTTGGTGCATGTACTGCATCCTGCCGCAAGAGCCTCCAGCGCATCGTGAGAGCAGCTGAGAAGATCGTCGGCACCTCCTTGCCCTCACTGCAGGACTTACACAGCAACCGCCTCACTCGGAAAGCCCTCTGCATGGCAGGTGATCCCACACACCCACTACACAGCTGCTTCAGACTGCTGCCATCAGGGAGGAGACTGAGGAGTCTCCAGGCTCGAACCAGCAGACTGAGAGACAGCTCTGTTCATCAGGCAGTCAGGATGCTAAACACTCTGCCTGCTCTGCCTCCCCTCCCATTTGAACTGCCTTAACACAAAAAACTTTCTCACACATTACCACACAACACAAAGATTTTAACACTGGACTCTGTGTCATCAAACGGGTTATTCACTAAACTCTCGGTCATGTGCTCATTCAGTTTGCACTACTCTCATATTTGCACTAATGTTTGTATTACATCACTGCCTATAGTCATACTACTGTTTACACTCACTGTTTACATACTACTGTTTACATTCACTGTTTACATTTATTAATACTGTTTACATTTATTACTACTGTTTACATTTATTACTACTGTTTACATTTACACTACTTTTATATCTACACTACTGCTGATACATATACAGTATTCTCTGACCAGCCTTATTTAAGGATGCCCAATGTGCCTTACTGCATATGCCACTTTTGCCTCTATACCAACATCAACTACTACCTCATACATATACTGTGTACATTAACTCATATGCTGCTTTGCCACTCTTTGCAAATGTCAATGCTAGAACCTTCAGTTTATTTTATAGATATACTTTTTATACTTTTTTATACTACTATGCAAAAACTCAGGACAGTATTACACTTTTATTATTTCATTTTATGCTTATGTTCATTAAATGTTTAGTGTTTTAGTGTTGGTGTAAATTTTCATACTTTTATACTACTATGCAAAAACTCAGGACAGTGTTACACTTTTACTATTTTATGCTTATGTTTATTAAATGTTTCAGTGTTTTAGTGTTTAAATGGTTACTGTTGCACCGAGGGACTGAGAGAAACGCAATTTCAATCCTGTGTATGTCCTGTACATATTGCAGTTCTGACAATAAAGTTGACTTTGACTTTGACTTATAAACTCAATGTGCAGTTTAAATATGTATACGTTGATATCAAAGCCAACAAGAATTACAACTCTGCCACAATAATTGATAATATTTTCACAATTATAACAAATGGGGATGTGATAGGTGGTATTTTAACTACCGACTTAAGTGATCATTTACCAGTTTTCACATTCTATAAAAATGATCAAGGCATCACAAAAGCAGTTACAGCATAGAAAAAGATCATAAACACATCAAAAAAGTTTTGGAAAAATTGAAAGAGGATTAGATAAACAAGACTGGAATGATGTGTATGTTGATGATGTGAACAGATCATATGATGAGTTTATGAATATCTTGGAATCTCTGTATGAAAAGAATTGTGTGCAAACAAATTATACAAAGAGAAATATCGTTGACCAACCATGGATGACAAAAGGGTTGAGAAATGCTTGTAAAAAAAAAAGAATTATTTGTATTCATGTTTCTTGAAATTGCGAACTCAGAACGCTGAAGAAAAATATAAAAAGTATAAAAATAAATTAGTAGGGATTATAAGGAAACATAAGAAAGAATATTATAGTAAATTATTAGATAAAAGTAATGGTGATATGAAAGCAACATGGCGAGTAATGAATAGTGTTCTGAAGAATCATAAAGCAAAAACTGGTATTTCAAAATATTTTATAAAAGACAACGATGAAGTTCACGATGAAAATGAAATTGTAAATGGTTTTAATCAATATTTTGTGAATGTTGAATCAAGCCTTGCAGCTAAAATACCAAAAGTAGATAATAATGTCACGAATGGGTGACAAATAATGTGAGCCATTCAATTACAAGTTGTGCAAACAGTATTTTTCTAAATGGAACCAACAAAGAGGAAATACCATACCATTCCATACCATACCAACTTTATTTATAGAGCACTTTATGCACCCAACAGGACCAAAGTGCTGTACACACAATCACAAAATACAATACAATCATAAAATGGAAGGGACTAAAAACAGTACTAAAATAATAAATTATGAATACAATAAAACAATAAAACAAAGTTAAAACATCTCAGATTGTACCAAAAGCCAAAGAAAAAAGATGGGTTTTAAGAAGAGACTTAAAAACAGCAAGTGAAGAGGCCTGTCTTATGTCTAATGGGAGGTCATTCCAGAGCTTAGGAGCTACCACAGAGAAAGCACGGTCCCCTCTAAGCTTGCGCTTTGTCCTCGGTACCCTCAGAAGCAACTGGTCAGCTGACCTGAGCGAACGAGAGGGTGTGTAGTAATGCAGCAGCTCTGACAGGTATGGAGGGAGAAATAATGAATGTAGTAAAAAATCTTACAGACAAGAGATCAAAAGACTGAGTGGATATGGATATGATGTTTGTGAAGGACATAATGAGCCATGTTATTGAGCCGTTTACATATATATGTAATTTATCATTTTCAACAGGAATATTTCCAGATAATATGAAAGTAGCTAAGGTAGTTCCTCTTTTTAAAAATGGTGATAAATGTGTGTTCAACAATTATAGACCTATATCCTTGTTACCACAGTTTTCAAAAATTCTTGAAAAACTATTTGTGAACAGACTAGATCAATTTATAGATAAACAAAATATTCTAAGCAACAGTCAGTATGGGTTCAGAGCAAAAAACTCTACATCAATGGCTCTCATGGAATTAATGGAACAAATAACTACTGCTGTCGATCAAAAACAATATTGTGTCAGTATTTTTGTTGATTTAAAAAAAGCATTCGATACTATTGATCACACCATTCTCCTTGAAAAATTGAACAAATATGGTATTAGAGGACCAGCATTACAGTGGGTATCTAGCTATTTAAAAGATAGGAAACAATTTGTACAAATAAATGATGTAAGATCTGACCTCTGTAATATCACATGTGGAGTTCCCCAAGGCTCTGTACTTGGACCAAAGCTATTTATTTTATATGTGAATGACTTGATAAATGTGTCAGGACTCCTTAAATGTGTACTTTTTGCTGATGATACCACATTTTTCTGTTTAGGTGAAGATGTAGAACAAATGTTGGAATTGATAAAGACAGAATTTACCAAAATACAAACTTGGTTTAAAATCAATAAATTATCATTAAATCTAGAAAAAACTAATTACATGATATTCAGTAATAAAAAGAAAACTGTTGATGTTCCACTCAAAATTGAGGGTGTTGAGATTTGTAGAGTGAGTGAGGTGAAGTTTTTGGGTGTTATTATTGATGACAAACTGACATGGAAACAACACATAAATTCTGTAAGAATAAAAATAGCTAAATCGATTGCAGTACTGTACAAAGTCAGAGACCTATTGAATGATAAAGCTCTGTATTTGTTGTATAACACAATCATTGTTCCACACTTAATCTATTGTATTGATGTTTGGGGGAAAGCGTGTAAAACAATCACAAAGCCTATTTTTGTATTACAGAAAAGAGCTGTAAGAATTATCACTAGAAAACATTACCGTCATCCATCAAGTACATTATTTTATCAACTGAAGTTATTGAAGTTCCATGATTTGGTAGATTATAATATTTTATCAGTTATGTATAGGGCTCAGAATAACGCATTACCTTTAAATATCCAAATGCATTTTGTTAAAAGACAAAGTTGTTATAACCTTAAGGGGACAGAGATGTTTGTAAAACCACAATTCAGAACTAGTTTGAAGGGACGTTCTACCTCAATCCAGGGAATTAGATTATGGAATGGCTTGGAGAATGTAGTTAAAAATGCCAAGTCAATGTTTACATTTAAGAAAATGATCAAAATGAATTTGTTAAAAAATATATATGAAATGACGTAATGTGTATTGTATTAGTTAGAAAATTAGAAAGAGTTAGTCATTTTGTACTGTTGGTGGAAGATTATTATTGTTTAATCTGATTGTTTGAAAAAAGGGGCAGATATAATAAGATTTATTCTTCTTTCTGCTACCTTTCATTTTTTTATATTTTGTACGTTATCATCTATGCTTGTCTTGTATTGTGTTTCTTTTGTAAAAAAAGAACAAATTTAATAAACATAAACAAACATAAAATGGATTCCACCACAGAGATTCAGCCAGAAGATACACACCACCCATGACCTTATTGAAAGACTATTGAAAGACTGTTGAAATACTGTTCAGTACAGCTGTTAGGAGACAAGAGATGTCTCAACACTTGGGTTTACGTTTCGAAAATGCTGTCAGGAAGTTAAAATGTTCACTATTGACCCATTACAAGGTTGACTAGACAGTATTTTAACCAAAGTTGATGACAAACTGGAGTTGAAATGATCAGATGTTCCTTTGTTAGTTGTGTCTAATGCTCCTTTTTTCTGTCAGACAACTTTTACTTGAATGTTTTTACTGCAGTTAAAATGACACATTGGTTTTGTTCTGTGTTAAATAAAAACTTTCAAATATATAATCATTCATCTTTCTTATTTTGCTTGATAACATTTAACTCTGCATGTCATCCCTGAAATTCTGACGCACAGAATCACAAGTCCAAGTGTGAACTGTGTCACACACAATAAAAACATGTATTATCTGCAGCATTGTTCATTAAAATGACTCAACACTATTAATGTATTACAGAAAATTAGTAGGCACACTTGATATTGTAAACATTGCATTAGGTAATACATTCAGCAAGTACTATCACTTTAATACTTTAAGTTTTTTTTAAAGCAAGTACAGTACTTGTTTACTTTTACTTAAATAAAAACATTAATATGGTACTTCTACTTTTACTTGAGTACATTTTTGTCTGTTTATTTGTACTTTTACTTAAGTACAGTGTTTGCGTACTTTCTCCACCACTGCTCTTAAGTCAAGCTTAAAAAAAAATAAAAATACGAATTTCTTATTAAAAAAAGGCTCCAATTTGTTTTTATTTCTGTCTAAAATAAATTTTGTTTTAGTAGTTCTGCTAACCACTTCTGATGTAATATTTTCCTATCAACATTCACTATCAAAAAGCAATTTTGCCATTTAAAATAATTTAGCAAGACATACCTTTTAAAAAATGACCAGTTTTGCACAGCACAATACTGTACTGTAATAACCTTAAATGTTGTTTTACAAACTGAAGAGCTTATTTAAATTGGTCATAATGTAGACACATGTCTATAATTAAACAAATTGTGGCAGATGCTACTGTTGGGCAGCCCAGTGGTACAGTTGGTAGAGCTGCCCCTCTCATTGAGAAGGTTGCCGGATCAAATCCCGGCCTGGGACCTTTCTGGGTGGAGTTTGCATGTTCCCCCTGTGCATTTGTGGGTTTTCTCCGGGTACTCCGGATTCCTCCCACAGACCAAAAACATGCATGTTAGGCTGATTGGTAACTCTAAATTGTCCCTAGGTGTGAGTGAGAGAGTCGATGGTTGATTGACTTGTTTGTCTCTGTGGCCCTGTAATGGACTTGCAACCTGTCATGGGTGTCCCCTGCGTCTCGCACAATGACAGCTGGACATGGGCACCAGTGACTCCCCGTGACCCAAAAAGGAAGAAGCAAGTAAATACTGTATAATGGATGGATGAATGCTACTGTTTCTGTCACACGGTCAAAAAAATGAAACAGTTTTCAGAGTTAACAACAAAAATTGTTAAATCATGTCATCTGGATCTGTTTCTTTAAGTGAAGAAAGGTTTCGTCCCCCATCCAGAGGACTTCTTCAGTCTGTGGTGTGTCAACCAGATCTGTCCCATAGTTTTCATTGATGGTTGGCTTGAAACAGCCATGAAAGCGACCTATGGGACACAGGTCCATGTGACATGATTTAACAAGTTTTGTTGTTATCTACCTGGAAGATTGAGCTTACAGTTTTCAGAGTTCATTTATTCATTGTAAATATTCAGTTCTTGTTCCATTTTATTTTAAAACATTTAACGTTTGTGTGTCCCCCTGACAGCATAACTCCCATTACTAGTATTCATACTGAATATGTGAAAATATTGTTTGTGATATAAAAAAAAAAACTTTAGTCATACAGCGAAGTAAGTATAACTAAGGAAACCCATTTCTGCCACTCTATTAAAAAAAGCAAAAATCATCTCAAAATAATGAGATAGTATCTCAAATTAATGAGATAGTATCTCATTATAATGAGACAGAATCTCATTATAATGAGACAGTATAAAATATATGAATGCATCTTCTTAAGCTATCTTCAAGTTTAGCTACCGTCGTCAGTATGCCAAATTGATTACTTTATACAGTACTATGATACCTTATATTACAGACTTCACTTAAATTAATAAAACCACATTTCTTACCGTTGTAAACAGCTATGTTTAGCTGCATGCTTGCATGCGGCAGGCACGACCAACGTAAAGTCAAACCAGTACAGGTGGACTGAACCAATTCGAAAGGGGGTTCAACCTCCAGTCTCTAAACGTCCTGAGCCTATATCTCATTATAATGAGATAGTATCTCATTATTTTGAGATACCATCTCATTAAAATGACATAGTATGCCAAAATAATGAGATTCTATCTCGTAATTTATAATAATATAATATAATAATAATAATAGTTTATTTTATAGATATACTTTTTATACGTTTTATACTACTATGCAAAAACTCAGGACAGTATTACACTTTTATTATTTCATTTTATGCTTATGTTCATTAAATGTTTAGTGTTTTAGTGTTGGTGTAAATTTTCATACTTTTATACTACTATGCAAAAACTCAGGACAGTGTTACACTTTTACTATTTTATGCTTATGTTTATTAAATGTTTCAGTGTTTTAGTGTTTAAATGGTTACTGTTGCACCGAGGGACTGAGAGAAACGCAATTTCAATCCATGTCCTGTACATATTGCAGTTCTGACAATAAAGTTGACTTTGACTTTTGACTTTGATAATGGTAAATGGAGCTTATGCTTTCCAGCCCCCTATGAGGTGCCCCAATGCTTCACAGTACCAGCCATCCACCCACCGGTAGCGGTAGTCTGCCATGCAAGGCGCTGCCAGTCCTACCGGGAGCAACTCGGGGTTAAGTGTCTTGCCCAGGGACACAACGAGGTATGCAGACCGGGGATCCCGGACCTTCTGGTCCTGAGCCGGCTGCCCTGCCTCTACACCATCTCGGCCCCGAGATAGTATCTTATTATAATGAGATAGTATGTCAAAATAATGACATGGTATCTCATTATACAGTGTAATGACATAATTATGATGAGATAGTATTTCAAAATAATGAGATATTATGTCATTATAATGAGATGCTATCTCATTATTTTGACATTCTATCTCATTATAATGCGATAGTATGTCATTATTTTGACATACTATCTCATTATTTTGAGATAATTTTTTGCTATTTTTTTTAATAGAGTGGCGGAAATGGGCTTCCATACATAACTTCTGATGTCAGGTCCTGTCTCGCTTGCCGTAGAAAACGCGGAAATACGTTACTCACAATGTAAGCGGTTAGCTCGCTCATGAGCTCGCTAGCCACCTCAGGCTGTGTATTACGATAATAAAATGCACATTATTAAATAACACGGTGCACGTAGCCGAGAGAGGATGTGGCTGAATAATGGGAAACGTCTTTGGGAGAAAGATCCGACCTTCCCGTGTAACTGAGCACGACAAAGCCGTGTTGGTGAGCTGAAATCCGGAGGAGGGATGCTGCTCCATCTGCAGCAGTTACAGTCAGACATGTTCATTTAAATTGTACATTAAGCAATATTGTTACTTGTGGAAATATATATATTTAATTAAAATGCAAAATTAGTGCTTAAGTTTAAAAAGATCAAAACTAAATTGCTAACAAAATACTAAAATTTTCAGTTAAATGTTTAACTGTACTAGAAATTTGTAGATCTGTGATGAGTTACTCTTTTTGCTCTGTTACTCATAGATAATTATTGTTTGAATTGATTGTTTGAATTGTTTTGTTTTTGAGAGAAGGGGCAGATATAATAAGAATTCTTCTTCTTTCTGCCACCTTTCATTTTATGTTTTCTTTTCATATAATAAGTGAAAAAATTTTTTTTTTTATATTTTTTTCTTTTGGTATTTTAAATGTAAAATGAATAAATTAAATAAATAAACAAATAATAATTTGTGCTTTCCTTAGCAACTGAAGCAGCAGAGAGACAAGCTGAAGCAGTATCAGAAGAGAATCAGCCTACAACTGGAAAAAGAAAGACTTCTGGCCAAGCAGTTGTTAAAAGATGGCAAGAAAGAGTGAGCAAACACTTACATACAGACGCTCAGTAGCATCACCTACAGGGCCGGATTTATGCAGGGGCTTGCAGGGGCTTGAGCCCGGGGCCCCGGAATTTTAGGGGCCCCCAGAGCCTCCGGACCCGCCCCCTAAGTTTTTTTTGTGAACGGATAGTCTCAAACACGTTGTCTCACAAAGGAGAAAACTGTTCTTGTTAGGTTTTATGTAAAACTGGATGATTTTATCTTTTATTCGCTTCAGCGCGGCCGGTCCCCTCCCGCTGCCGGCGGGGGAGGGAGGGGGTGTGTGCGGCCGGTCCCCTCCCGCTGCCGGCGGGGGAGGGGGGGTGCGCGCAGCCGGTCCCCCACCCACCGCTGGTGATAAGGAAGAGAAAGTGGAGGTGGAGGTGAATGGAGAAATAAAAAGTGCAGGAACGGAGGCAAAGGAGCTGGTGTAGGAGAAAGCAGGGGCGGCTGTAGAAGAAATGGAGCTGGGGCCCCCCAAACCAGGTGAAGAAACAAGGGAAGAGAAAAAATGAAGTTGCTGCAAGCGTGTTGCAGGGAAGTTTGTGTTGAAGTCCAGGCAACAATAGCTATTCAGTGATTTTATTTTGTGATGGAAGCATCATATTCTAGTTTCAAACCCTAACATGTGGTTTTGTATTTAACCAGTTCAGGGTTGTTTGTAGTTTGTGACAACTGGCATATTAAAGTTGTAAGTTGTGAAAACTTACTATTCAGTCATTTTCTGCTCATCATCTGAACCAAAGCAAAACAAACAAACATATATATATATATATATATATATATATTATATATATATATATATATATATATATATACCGTATTTTCTGGTGTATAGGTC